>CM023957.1:3882503-4166324 GCA_013407115.1 Glycine latifolia
TTATATGTGTATTAAATATACATTAAAAAATTTAGTGTTATATGTATCAACATTAATTATTTTTTTAACATAATTGAGCTATTAATTTATAGTTTAATTTAATATTTTTTAATTTAAAATAATTTATTATGTTAAAATTATATGTGTATTAAATATACATTAAAAAATTTAGTGTTATATGTATCAACATTAATTATTTTTTTAACATAATTGAGCTATTAATTTATAGTTTAATTTAATATTTTTAATTTAAAATAATTTATTATGTTAAATTTTATAATAACATTATATGTTAAAATTATATGTTGAATTAATGCATGCATACATATATGTAACAAAATTATATGCTAAAATTTTATAACAACATATAATTTTAACATAATAAATTATTTTAAATTAAAATATTAAATTAAACTATAAATTAATAGTTCAATTATGTTAAAAAAATAATTAATGTTAATACATATAACACTAAATTTTTTAATGTATATTTAATACACATATAATTTTAACATAATAAATTATTTTAAATTAAATAAATTTAGTGATATATATATAAATATTAATTAATTTATAACATAATTGGTCTATTAGCTCAGTTGGTTGGAGCATCATATTAGTAACCTGAAGGTCACAAGTTCAATACCTGCATACATCATTATTTTCTAAAATATATTTTAACCTACGAAAAAAAAAACTGTACGGATTGGGCTTACGAATTGTCCAATCCGTATGTTAAAAAAAAAAAAACGGATTGACGAATAGAAAAAATGAAGTCTCATTTTACAACTCAAATCTTTCTCTCATGCTTTGTGGCTCTTTCTCTTCTTATTCTTCCTCGCCTTCACAAGTGCTGCCTTGTTTGGCTTCCTCTGGTAGAGCTAATTTCTCAATTTGCAATTGCGATTTTTTTTTTCAAGAGTGACGATATATTCTTTTTAATATATCAATTTATTTATTTTTCCTCTGTAATTTTAGGGTTTCTTAAACCCCTAAAATCACTATGCTAAATTCCAAAGTAGCTAGAGTCGGAGCTTCGATCGTTAAACACCTCTGCACAAGTACTTCTACTTATTAATATTCTCTACCTCCCATAGTTCATAGCATGAATTGTATTGAACATATTCAACTTTTTTTCTTTCTTTTTCTTCTTTATTTGACAGGGAATTATACATCCTTGTGTGGAGTAGGATATATTCGAAGCGCAAGATATCATTACAAGCAACCTCTGGTTAGTCTTTTTTTCTTCTTTCTTTCCTGCAATTAAAATTGAAGCATTCAATTTCTGTCAAGTTTGAAAATCTGGACCAGCTACATTTGTTTTGAATCGTTGTATTCAACTATTAATTACTATTGCCACATTGTATTGCTTTTTACGATCTCAATAGATAGAAACAAATATGTTTACTTGATGGATGGTTAGCATGGGAGACACTAGTCTGATTTCTAGCTTTGTTTGAAAAAGAATCTGGATGTAATCTGTAGTTTTGTTTACTTTTTGATTGTCTTATGAAAAAGTGAGTGTGCGTGTCAGGGTTTTAAGATTGGAGATATTGGATGCATTGGAAATAAATATAAGATAACGACATTAACCTTTTCCATCATTATAAGGGACTCTCCACTCTATAGCTAAAATGGCCAACAAGTTTGTGGTTAGCAGAGGATTGGAAAAAATGAACCCAACTTGTGCAGTGTTTTTCTCTATTTCTGATTCTGGCTATTCTAAAGATGTAGATAAATTTAACATTGTATTATGGTTTTTGTGTACGAGCTTATTGGTTTCTTATATTGATCTTAATCGGTAGTTCTAGAAGGGATTTGGTTGTCTCTGAATTCTCTGACAGACCAAAATTAGCATATAGTAAACCCAAACCCAGAAATCTGGAAGTCTTTCTATCAATTCAGTTACTAGTTTGGAGTGAGGAGAGATTATATTACCGAGGGTTTTATAATAATTGACATTCTAAGTATTTGTCAAATTGGCAACTATGTGTGCAAATGTTTTTGCTTTGCAATCTAAAAATTTAGAAATCTGTGTACATTTGGTTTAGGAATACTGGAGAAATGGTTTTATTACATTTTTACTTTCTTATGGCATTGATTTATGCTTATCTCTGTTTTAATTTGTAATTATTTTGTTTTTTTTTTTAAAATAGTTTCAACATCATTCATTTACTAAGTTATACAAGGGAGCCATGATAGAAAAGCATAATTTCCTTTCAACAATGACTACTAACAACACTACCAAGGAAGGGAGTGAACAAGAACAAACGTAAGTTATTTTTATTTGAGATGACAGATTTTTTGGAGTATCCAAATCCTTTTATAAATATGTCATAGCATTCAAAACTTGCTATCAATTGTGTTTGTGTTATAATTTTGGATGCAGGAATGTTGATTATATATATAGATCATTTCTCCATTGTTTTGTTAAGGTTATGGGCTCTTAAAAAAAACATAAGTAGTATAAAACACCCATGCAAAATTGGTAATTTTCTTAGTGTTGATGTTATATTTTGACAGACTACATGTGTACAATTTGCAGACTAACTGCTGATTTCTTGTTTCTAGCTAAGCATGATTTAGTCATTGAACAAGGACTCCCCAATTTATAAAATGGCCTTTTTTTATTGTCTAATTTTTACCTAGATAAGTGGTTGTTGAGAGTACAATCTATAAGTTCAGTAGCTATATAGCTACTTTATCATACAGCATATGCAATATTTTGATCTTCCAAAACGGAAGACTTAAGAACTGACATTTTGTACTTGAGATTGTTGGAAATTTACTTCTATATATTTTTCTTCTAATGATTAAAATTTTTAAGACATTTTCAAAATGTAGAGAATGTTAATGCCTTGTGAATTATTGAGGTTTAGCACTCTTCTCTAACTAAGAGATTTCATGTTGTCTACCATGGTGGTATGATTTAATATCCGAGCAGGAGTTAGGCTGCTGCTTGATTCTGATACATTAACCAAAATTTACTAGATGACAACAGTGCATCATGTGAGTTTATTTATATATATAAAAAAAAGGGAACAGTAGTCATTCTGCTCCTTACTTTTTGAGGCAACATTATGCAGGATATCTGTAACTTTTATTGATAAGGATGGTGAGGAGAAGCATATCAAAGTCCCTGTTGGAATGTCTATGTTAGAAGCTGCTCATGAAAACGACATTGAACTAGAAGGCAAGAGCTTTGATTTTTTAATTCTATTATTTTGCCTCAAGATTTTGGTCTTCTGGATACTGCTTTGTTTTTTTTTTTTTCTTTTAATTGTTTGACATAGCACGTTAGTTGTATTTGATCCATCTAGTCACCCCACCTATTGGGATAATCTTTTTTTGATTTTTGCTGTTAGTTTTGCTAGAATCACTTTTCATTGTGGTAGTCTTTTTTGGGTGTTGCCTTTGCTTAGGAAAAAAAATCCCCTAAAATGAGACTGTTTTTAATTTTAAATCAAAAGAATGCTGAATACACTTTTACTTACTTTAGAGACAAGTTCACTTGAGAAGAAAATTTTCCCATTCTTTGCTTATGATGGATATGCTTTCTCGTGTGTCACATAATATTTCAATTTACTCATAGCACATTCATTATTGATTTAACTTGTCCTTTTGCCTTAGCTGATTTCTTACCTGATGTTATTGCAGGAGCATGTGAAGGATCGATTGCGTGTTCAACTTGCCATGTTATAGTCATGGTACATCATTAGTGACCTGATCTATGTAGTGAAATGTTGCTTGAAATTAACTTTATTTTATTTTTTTGAAATGCCATTTTCCATTTACAAGAGGGTAGAATTACTGAACTTTGTGCAGGACGTAGAACAATACAACAAATTGGAAGATCCAACTGATGAGGAAAATGACATGTTGGATCTAGCTTTTGGGCTTACTGAAACGTGAGTTTCCTATCTATGAACTTGGGATTTGAAATTTTCGTTTTCCATTTTTGGCCCCGTCAAATTCGACCTTGACTAAACTTTGGAACTATGCAGATCACGTCTGGGTTGCCAAGTGATTGCAAAACCTGAACTTGATGGAATTCGTGTAGCTATTCCTGCTGCCACTCGGAACTTCGCTGTTGATGGTTATGTGCCGAAACCCCACTGACTTGTTTTTTTGAGTTCAATGCAAAGAGTGCCGCATTCAGTTTTGTACCCTCACCGATTTAGATAAATTAGCATTTATTGATCATAGGCATTATTTTTGTTTACGGAGCACCTTTATATATCAATTTAGAGAGAGATCATGGTGTAATTTTTGACGGGCTACATTTTGCATGCCAATAAATTACTTGTACTGTTATTTTTTTTTTTTGTACCAATAACGTGAAGAAACACGTCCAAAAAATCTAAATATATGAAAGGCAGAATGGAGGACAAGAATATTTTTGGGCCTTCTTGGATTCAAGAGTATTGATCCAAATCAAACCGACAGTAATTTTTCTGTGTTTGACTGTTTATTAAGTTGCTACCCGATTTGATATTTTAATGTTTTACATTTGTCTATCACGGTCAGATTTTAATTTCAAGTCATTTCCAACATGAAAACTCGAGTAAATTAATCTCGAAATATTAATTGTATAGTTGCTCGTGTTATGGTAAATGTTGCCTTGTGTATCCTTTCATTTTCCTTATTATAAGAGTTGTTTGAGATTCTTGGAAAACATGCCTAAAAGGAGAAATGCGGAACTCAGGAAACTCTCAAGAACAATGAACTTGAAAAGAAGAAAATATAAGGGTATTTTTGCTGGTTTGTTTCTACTTTTTTTTCTTCCAATTTTTTTTCAAAATAAAAATAGCGTGAAAACATGATAATTTTATAATTGAGTGAAAATATATGATATATCAACTAAAAATGGAAATAGAAAAAAACAGAAAAATAAGTGGATACAATGAAAATGGTACAACAGCTCTTTACACATCTAAATAATCAATTAAGTATAAAATTTAAATATATTTTTCATCCTTGCAATTTAACACTTTTTTTTTTCTTTTCAGTTTTGTAATAAAAAAATCCTTATAAAATATGTTTATTTTATTTTCTTCATTAAAAAGCTTTAGATAAAACTTTCAACAACAAAAAAATGTCCTGAACAATATAAAATAAATGAACACATCTAACAACAATGACTAAAACCAAAAAATAAATTTGTTAGAACGAAAATGAAAAAAACAATTTGAACAAAAAAATATTTAACCCTTAAAGTATAATCCAACTTGACAATCAGAACTTAGAAGGAGAGGAGGGGGTCTTGAAAGAAACAGTTTGGACTTAGATTGCTTGAGATACTGAACAGATTTTCTAAACTAACGCAAGTTATCAATCAAAATTCAAAACCCTCTCCACTCAGCACAAAATATCAGAAACTATCCATTTTAATGAATAAAATTCATCATCCTTGATCAGGAATGCCTGAGAACAGCATGATCATAATTCACATATGAAGTAATAGCAAACTGAGTTAAATGAAGTTGAAAAACCGTAACACCAAGCAGAAATTAACAAGCCTTTGTGTACATAAGTAATTGAATCTGTGACCATCAAACTCATTCCAAAATCCGTATGAAGCACAATAACGGAGCCTCTATGAATTTCACAAAATTGATAGTAGTATTATTCTTTTACATTTGATCTATGAAGGTGAATTCCAACCAAATGAATACCTGTAATGAGAAACATTGAATTATGTTAGTTTCAGCTGAGCTTCTTGAGCATCTTGGAAGCCCAACGCTTAACTCGTCCCCTGAGCGAGTAACCGAAAACCGCGCCAGCAACAAAACAAATTGCACAAAGCTTTGAGCATGTCAAGTACGACACCGCTTGTCTGCAAAAAAATTACAATTACAATTAACTATGCCAAGTTAAGAATCAAAACCCTAATATAAAAGAACATGTGAAGTGATATAAGGTAAGGTTAGGAACGAAGCAGAAAGAAAGAGAGGGAGAGAGATGCCTGGGAGGTCTGGTAGCCAAAAGAAGGGAGGAATCAGGAGGCGGCGGTGCTGCTCGGACACGATCCAAGCTCGACGACTTCAGTTCGCCGGAAACCTTACTGACAGCACTAGCCATCGATACAAAATGCAATAGGCGCTCAAACAAAACGCACGCTGTACCCCCGTTATTTTCTTTTTTTGCTAACAGTACCCCAGTTAAATTTGTAACCATGAAAATAAAATGCATGAATAGATAAATTATTTACCATTTATTTATGAATATATGCACGTTTTTAATTTTTTATGTCCAGACAGGTTTTGTAATTTTTTAAATAATGATAATATTAAAAATACAAGAAATGATAAAAAAAAAAAGTTAAGAAAAAATGTTATTCACTAAGAGATATGAAAAGTGAATACTCTTTGTCCATAATATGTTAAAAAAATTGACAACAGTAAAGAGAGAGAGAGGTTGGGGTCAGAATTTGTCCACGCCACACCAGAAAGCCAATCCTCTCTATCTCTGATTCAACAGCCATTAGAGATTTCCCTTATCTCTCTCACTATCTCCATCCTAACTCGAAGCACAAGAATCATCTTCCCATTTCCTTTCTCAGCAATGGCATCCCTCACTGTCCCAAACCATTGTGTTCCCACCTTGCTTCGCACTCACTCTCCCAACTACCCATCTTCCCAAAACCTCCCACTTCCTTCCAGACCATCAAATTCTCAATTTTTCGGCCTCAACTTATCTCATTCTTCCGTTTCATTAATCCCTTCATCTTCTTCACTCAAAGGCACCATTTTCGCCAAGGTACATTTTGCTTTTCATCCACTTTCTGTGCCTCTTTTAGCATGTATCTTCATAACTTCTTAGTTCTTTCAACCCATCAGCTTTCCCTTCCTTTGTGTGTGTGTGTGTGTGTGTGTGTATATAATATTCCTTGACAGGTGAATAAAGGTTCAAAGCCACCGAATTTTACGCTGAAAGATCAGAATGGGAAGAATGTGAGCCTTTCCAACTTCAAAGGAAAACCAGTAATTGTGTATTTCTACCCTGCTGATGAGAGCCCTAGCTGTACCAAACAGGTAGATACACCACAATGTCTTCTAATGTATTTTGGAGTGGAGATGCCAAATTTTTAAGTTTTGTAGTTCTAAACATTTCCAAATTTATAATGTGTATAGCGTGGAAGCTCCGGACAATGGTTACGTAGTTTCTTTTATAATTCAACAGAGGATGTATGATGTACTATTTATGGTGCATAATTGCATATGAACAAAAGGCAATAGAATTGTTTAGTGACGTGTTTCAGACTTCATATGCTAAGATTTATTTGAGGTTTATTACTCGTTTGGTCCTATAGTTACACAAACTTTGTCTTTTAGTCCCTTCACATAATTTTTAATCCCTTTTGTCCTTGTTAGAATAAAAGGAGATGTTTTTAAGTATAGGAACTAAAAAACAAAGTTTGTGTAACTATAGGAACAACATGAATTAAAACTTTATATGATATAGGAAGGCATTTTGTTCTTTTGAAAAGGAAGGGAAGAGAAGGGTTTTAGTTTTGTTCACCAGCAGTCTTCAGAAGTGAAATATTCGAGCAGAATCTCCATAGATTCTCACAATTTGAACTCCAGTGTTGTACTTGCAAGAACTCCAACGCTTAAGTAGTGTATGCATGACACTAATCGAGGGTAAAAGTTAGAGAGTACCTCAAATCTTATTAGGTTTATTTATACTATTCTTGATTTAGTTATCTTAGCGTTTCTAATGTGAGATGGTACGGAAAATGCACCCTTGGACAAATCTTACCAGAATTGCTACCTCTAATGGATTTCTGGCCATAATTTAGTACTTTGCATCCCTATTATTGAGGTTCATCTACTGAGAAGGTTCTTGATATAGGCCTTTTGAGGCTTGGTTATTGGGTTTTAGTTACAGCGCATCAGCTTACTTAGTCAGATTGGGCCCAAAACCTCTATGGAGTGGTCCAGAACAAGTTGTTTATGAAACATGAAGGATTATGGTATAACTCCAACAGGGTAAAGGCATACAATTGAATTACACTGTCCTGGTGACAGTAGAATATATGCAAGAGCAAACAATAAATGATTGCTATTGTACCATCGATATAGTCATGGTGCCTATATTTACTATCTATTAATTAATTGATTTTTTATTTTAGGCTTGTGCTTTCAGGGATTCATACGAGAAGTTCAAGAAAGCAGGAGCGGTGGTTGTTGGGATAAGTAGTGATGATACTGCCTCTCACAAGGTAAAAATCAACGATTTCACTGTTTCTTTCTTCTTTTTAAATTAACCATATTATTCTTATGCTGAATGTATTTCATGGAATGTAGGCATTTGCCAGCAAGTACAGACTTCCATTTACTTTATTGAGTGATGAGGATAACAAGGTGAGGAAAGAATGGGGAGTGCCAGGTGATTTCTTTGGATCATTGCCTGGAAGAGAGACTTATGTTCTTGACAAAAATGGGGTGGTTCAGCTCGTCTACAACAATCAGTTCCAACCAGAAAAGCATATCGATGAGACCCTCAAAATACTTCAGAGTCTTTGAGGCTTCTGATTCTTTTGTTTGCTATCTCAGCTGGCTTGGTTCAGAGTCAGACAAGTATCTAACTATGAATTGTAAGTTTGTAATCACTGTAATTATGTAGCTGATTTTGGAGCCTTTTATCACATTCACATGGGGGTGATGATATGTATTCTCCTATAGAGAGCAAACATTTATAACCTCTCCGGATGGAAATAATGCCTTCATTTGCCACAGATACAGTCAGATTATATATGTATCTTTTGCACATCGTAAGTTTAGCTTCAATTGACAAATTAACCATCCATTATAATTCTATATCATTTGAACTTGCTATTTGAAACAAGGTTCAGCAATACATATGACGTTACTGTAACCTTCAAGGAATTAACTACATTTATGGAACATGACTCTTGAGCATCTAAACTTAAGCCCACCATTTGCATATAAAACTTATCCTTAAATTTTTCATCCCTTATTTTTAACTACTGATTCTTTCTTAGAGAACAATTATTTTTTCTTATTATTTTACTACTATTTGTGTAGTCACTAAGAGAATGGTTGTAAGCATATTCAGTCTTCCTTGGCATATTCTTCAATACTATAGGGTCCAAATACTTCAGATATCCAGTTCTTCTTCCTCCAGGAACTCCACCCCAAATCTTTACAAATTTCATCACTATGGTTGATGCTATAAGTTGAAATGCAGTGTCTCTTATAGAACCTACTTGACCTTTTCATCACTTCTATCTCCTTAAGTGTTTGTGAAAGCATGGTCTCAACACTTGGGAGCTTGAATTTTTCATCTACCAGTCCAGAAAGCCACATGGAGCGTAGCTCTGACGAGTGGAGATTTGAGACACTCTCAACGAAACCCACAAAGGCCATGTTTGGAATCAATGGATGGATAGTTCCCCTGTCATGATTAGCATGAATCAGCTGTTAGATCTCACATATGACAAGTGATAACAATGCATTCTCTAACACAACTTTTTTAACACACTCTATTATTAGTTAAAGTTTACTAGAAACTACAAAATCACAAGTGTAACTCATTAAATAAGAAGTAAAATCCGTAAAATTTTGTAATTTTAATTAATTTCAGTTTATAAAAAAAAAAAAAGTGTGTTAAGAAGAGTTTATTATTTCTCCTCACATAGTCTTGAATGGAAGCAAGCATAATGAATTGAACACTCATTCTTACCTGTATAAAGGCATAATACCAGAAGGGTCCTCCAACAGGCTACAAAAAGGCTCAGGTAAAATGGTTTTGAGCTTTTTCTTTCCATCAAAACCAGTTGCAAGAACCACTACATCAGCATTCAGCTTAGTGTTGTCTTCAAATTCAATCCCTCCATTCCAGAACCACCATTTTGATGCCTTCTTAAAGACAATTTTGCCTTTTTCAGCCTCAGATAAGAAATTTTCTGGCATGATGGCCATTTGACAAGATGCATAATCTTCCACAAAGGGGTGTTCTGGTTTTAACCCATACTTCTCCAATGGAAGTTTCCATAGAAGGTAGGACTCAATAAACTTTGAAATTCCACGCCTCTGTAATAGCTCATTGCATAACATTACAACAAAGCATTAGCAATGCTTGAAACAACAACCATAACATTTATTTAGGACCATGTGTATTAATGGAAATTTACCAGTGGGGAGCACATGAGGCATAGAAGGGTTCTGAGTATGCCCTGGTTTGGTCTTTCGTGGATAAACTGAGAAGATCTTGTTGAAAAGAACAAGAAAAAAGGCAATCCCCAAATCCAATAATGGGGAACTGTCCAATGCAAAGTCCTTACAACCATGGTGCAAGGTTGTCCTTCAGGTCCTTCAGAATCAGAACACGACACCAACAACGTTGTTATGCATGTTGAAATTTTAGAAACACTAAAAAGAACAGATGTGATTGTACATAGCTGCAATATACAAATAGTAAAAATAGAGTGCTTATATAGTTAGTTATATTTAGACATTCTCAAATTTTAAACACCCAGTTAACATCTTTGTTTTTGTATTTCTCTTTTTCTAACAAATTATATCACTTATCATATATATATATATATATATATATATATCAAGATGTCACATAACATATGGGTATTGATATATATTTTTTGTCTTCTAATCTTCATTTAGGACTTAGGCCCTGCAGGTTACCCATAAGGCCATAAATCTTTTTTTTTTTTTTTAGATTCTCTTAATTAATACGTTATTATAAGAAACAAATATATAGAATTAAAATTAATAAATACCACAGAAAATAATAAGTGATATTATAATTATGTTTATGTCTTTTTCTTTTGTAGCAGGATGAAAAACGATGAGACAATCAAATTCAAATAAATAAGGGGAAAAGAAGTTTCTTGTTACTTATAGGGAAAAATAATAGAGAATCTTCAATATTTTATTACTTATTATAGTTGGTCGATGGCATGAGGTGTTGAAATTTCAGTGGACTTTTCATATGGTATAAGACCGTCACACGTGGTTTTCATGTCTGTGGATGAAGGTGAAGGTTGGAATCCGTCGTTGAAAGGCATTTCCAACATTTATGAAACTTGAAAGTCAAAACTGATGTGTGGAATTCTATTTTATATGACTTATATGACCTATAAGTTCGTCCAATATCAGCTTCACGTCAATTATTATTATTATATTAAATATTAAATAAAATGAAAAGAACAGTACGCAAGTCAAAATACCTTTTGATACATAATATAAAAAAGAACAGTAGTGTGCAATCAAACCATGCAAGTAGCAACTTGGAACACTAAGCGCCAACTTAGTATTAACATTCAATAACAACCAATAACAATTAATTAGACACAACCAAAAAATCTAATGGAAAATTAATGTCGTCTCGCCGTTGGTGCCTATGGGGCTATATAAGCACAAGAACTGAAAATGACATTTTGATAGAAAATAAATTAAAAGAGAACGGAAAACAAGTCCGAATATGAAAATGAGCTTCCAACACAAGAAAAGAAAAAAATGTCTAATTTCCACAGCACATGAGCGACAGATGACAAATAAAAGGCAACATGTTCAATTGGGGCCATTGAATTGAACGCAGCCTTTATAACAAGCCAAAACAGGAAATAAGTTAGAAGAAATGCACAAGAAAATTGGAAGAAAATCGAGTTATACGCATGCACAAAAATAACGAGAGATGTTACTTGTACAGTAATTTATTTATACAACAAATTAAACAATTAAGTGAAAGAAACATGAGATGTTATAAATGATGCAATGGGAAAAAAATGAACAAAATATATTATTGTATAAAACGTTATATGAGCTGTTGTTATATATGAATAATATAACTCTAAAATAATTGTTTTCACATTGATTCATCAGCAATGTGTTTATAAATAAATAAATATATATATATATATATATATATATTCTTTTAAAAGAGAACCATATATATAATATATAATAAACTACCAGTACGTGGTCAAAGAAAAAGTAATTTTGAAATAATAATATTAATATTATTTGGCATGGACATTTTTGTTATTACAAATATTTCTTAACCGATCATAATTTGAGGGGGAACAAAAATTTAAACAATAAATAAGTAATCCACCTCCTCAAAAAAAAGTAATTCATCATAAAAGATAATAATTTTTCATTTTATACTTCACAGATTGTCTCGCAAGAATATTCATACCATTTGATATTTTACATACTTTCAAGACCAATCATTAATTTATGCAGCTTTTACAAAATGTTTTCCCAAACAGCATTTTGAAATTTTTTTCAAAATTAAAACACCAACTATTTGAATTAATTTTGTTATAATGGTAAACGAATTACATGGAAGTGGATTATTATTATTATTATATATTATTACCTTGGTTTGCTTCAGCACACTCCATGGCCAAATCAAGACCTGACTTTTTGAAACCGACGACCACAACCTTTTTCCCTTTGAGAAGTTGAGTAGCAGCTTCCTGGTCAAGTTTACAGTAATCTAGCGTATGCATCACTTTTCCCTTGAATACCTCTGCCCCTTTCTTCTGTGGAAACGTTGGAATCCTTGCTATGTCCCCATATTTTCCAACGCATACCACAACCAACTCGAACCCATACCACTGAAAATAAATAAATAATAATATTAGATTCCAGAAATTAATAATCATCAGCTAGCCAGTGCACCAGTACTACTGATCATGCACTCAAAATGAACGTACGTACGTAAATTCATATATAGTATTTGGAATTAAAACCTTTATTAGTTCTATCTGATAGGTTATAAAATATACTTGCTTATCAGTTATTTGTTGAAAAAATATATATTTCTGCCCCACAAGTATATATAATATCAATATATCTGTAATCAATAACTATTTATTATTCATATGAAATTTTTTTATATACTTATATTTATCATGCTAAAACTAACAGTTGGCATGTATCAAAATTTAGTGAATTGTGTTAAAAATACAGTTATTTCTAAAGATATATGCATGTTGATTGATTTAAGTATATATAATAGGGAAATTTGTAATTAATAAATTAAACATTTGTTATGATGGGGGTAAGGTAGTAATTTCTTAAATTATATTCATCTCAGCTTATCAATCATATAAGGGCCGGGGCGGGCTAAAGAAAAAGTCATTGATAGCTCATCAGCTTCAAACAATCAATAAAGACAAAATATTATATATCTTTTTTATTAAATGAAAAATATCATATAAAAATTTATTTAAAAAGAATATTATAAAACTAATTTTCCAATAAAGAAAGGACCCAAAACAGGTGAGAAGAAATTCTCACAATTTCTCATTTTTAATTAAAAACAACTAATCAATTTTTACTTTTGAAGATTAACTTAGAAGTTTGTCGGAATATGTTTCTAAAAATTTCTGAAACCCTAGGTATATATATTATAGGCACCAGAGAGTTTTGAAGATAGTTAGTTGAGTTATGAAGACCTGAATGGTGTCTAAGTGATTGGTCTGCACAGCAACTTCCCACATAGGCTGACCAGGAAGTAGGCTTCCAAAGCCAGTCACTTCCCGGTTGCCGGTGTAGCGGATTTCCACCACCTTGGAGTTGAACCTTATGTTCTTGAGCACATCAAAGTGCTCAGCATAAGAGTGCAAGTAATTAAGTATCTCCAAATAGGTAGGAAAATCAGGATTGTCTCTTTGAGGCCAAGGAAAATCAGTGAATTCATAATCACGACGATGAGACTGAAGCTTGGTGGAGTTATAGGAGCAATGACTCCAAACTCCACCAATGGAATCCGAGGCCTCAAAAACAATAGGGTTATGGTGTGATAGCTGTTTTGCAGCTGCTATGCCGCTTACTCCAGCTCCTATGATGCAGATTTTTGAAACCAATATGGGATGGTTTTTGGCACGGTTTGCCATATTTTGGTGTTGAGAAAATGAGAGATGGTTGAAGGTGTTTGATTAATATGTAACTAGTGTGTGTTGTATATGATGATTGATGAGTGTGTGCATTCGAAATGAGAGGCTTAGACCGGTATATATAGAATTATAGATGCCTCGAGCTGCAGCAGTCGTCAATTGTGACATCATAAGGCCTAGACTTTTACATAAAAATGCATGCATAGTGACACATTGAAGAAAAAAATAGGACAAAAAAGAAAGAAAAATGTAATTAAATGTAATAATTAAGGGATGTGTTGTAAATATTTGAATATTTCAAAAAAGTTGTATTCTCAAATTGGTGGGCTTTTTTATCCTTAGAATATTCGTAATATATCATTATTCATACAAAGAAAAAACATTCTTGAAAGTGTATGCTAAAAGAAATGTAAAAGGGGAGAAATTGCAGTTAAAAGAAAGACAAGATGAATGTGAAAAATAGAGTGTGAATAGAGATTACGTGTTCATATAATAAAATAAAATAATATTATTTTTTCTCTATTTCTTTCTATTATACCAATCATCTTATTTTATTCTCTTTTATCTTTCTATTTCATTTGAAAAATTAGATCATTACAAGAAAACAATTTTATTCCTAAACCGGCCTCCTTTTATTTTTATAATAAAGAGAGTGTAAACATAGAATGAAAAATCAGTACTCCGGAGTCCGGAACAATTTTATCCATTTTTAATTAATTAAATGCCTTGCTATTTAATATTGGCTATAGCTAGCTATTTGATTACTATTTTAATTGGTCTTTCTGAATAAAATTCATTTTGTTGAACAAGTAGTAACAAGTACGCAATGGAGCCTATGTGCCATGTAAAATGTTTGGAAAATTTAGAGAATTCTGAGGTGATGTACTGATCCTTCTCAAACTGAATTCAGCTTATAAGGGTTATTATGAAGATGCACCAATAAGGAGGTGATACTGAAAACTTACAAAGATATAGCTGAATCACTGTATATCTACCATATTGAGGATATAAAGTCTATCATACTTACAAATTAAAGATATATCTGAATCACTGTATATCTACCATATCCAGGATATAAAGTCTATCATATATATATGGAAACACTATTTATAACACTGGTATATATACGAGTAAGTCACGATTATGTTATTTGAGCATATATAATTATGATGTAATTCTAATAGAAAATGAAACGTACCCCTCTAAGTTAAATATTCTTGAACATAAGAATTCCAAATTATCATAACTTGATAATTGAATCAAATTGCAAGATGATAGTGGATCAAATTCATGATTATGAGGAAGATATTTTTTTAGGGTGGAATTATTCTTAATCAAATTAGAGAGATTGTGAGATTATTTTCTTTCTTTTCATATTTAATAGGGTAGAAAACAAGTTAATTTGATAGCGCGTTCCTTAACTAGAAATTTTATGTTGTTCGATGTTGAGTATACTCATAATCTGATTCCTTATTGTATATCAATGGAAAAAATCTATTTCTGTATCTGTAAAAGAAAAAAGTACCGTGAGGTTCAAGTTTTAAGTGATGTATTGGAACTCATGTTAGTGTCTCAACCCTAAAAGGGATCTATGTAATTGAAACCATATATTCTTCAACTGTTACATTTATTAGGCCTACTGATTCAGAAATTTAACTTGAGAAGGAAGCTGTTGATTTCAAAAGTTAAAGCATTAATTTTATGAGGAACATAGATCATACGTGGATATCAATTCAGAATCAGAATGTGAACAATAAGACTATGACTCCCTTACATTAATGACTATATAAATTAAAAAACCAGTCCGGACACGAATAAAGTTGGTAGAACCACCAACATGGCCACATAGAACACCTCGCGTGTTTTACATTTTGTACAAGTCAATTCATCAACTTCATTATAACTTTTTTAACTCTTTAATTAGGAATTAAAATTATATATATATATATATATATATATGTATGCAGGGCCGGTTCTGGGCCCATTCAAGGGGCCCAACTGCACAGGGTCCCAAAAAATAAGGGGCCTAAAATATTAATTACTGTAATATATGTTTAATACTGAAAATTAGAGGAGATGGTAATGTCTATTTTTAATAACTAAGGGGTCCAAGGTTCAATTCCCACCAACAATAATTTTTACTACTTTTACATTTCTTGAGATACACCCAATTTTTTTCTCTCTCCTCCTTCCTTATTTCACTTTTTACTCTCTTAAAAAAAAAACCTTCAAACTTCAATACTTTTTTGTAATATTTATTGAGCAAAATATTTTTCTTATTTAAATGAGTCATTTATTTTTAAATTGTCAATTGAGGGCCCCATTTTCTAAAAAAGGAAAATATTAAATAGGGTCCCGAGAAAATTTGTCCCGCCCATGTATGTATGTATATATATGGGACAAATCTTATAATTCTTTTTTTGCCATGTACTACGGAATATTGATTATACACAGTTTACTCTCGCTAATTTCCAATTGGGCAAATTCATTTAAGAAAATGATAATATGCATGCCATATTGAAATAGACGAAAAAACTGGTTGTTATATGCTCGTTCAAAAGCAAATGTTAATTGATTAAATACGTACATACTATAAAATAATAATTTAATTAAAACAATGGGTATGAATAAGTATATGGTACATTTTTAACTCGAAAATATTGTGGTATGTTGTTCATTATCATTGGATGAGATGATAGTTGAAACATTTTTTTTACTTGTTTTTGTAATTGTTGAAAGTGAGAATATAAAAGTTTGGATTTGGTTCTTGCATTATTTGAGGAGATATGTTATATGTTAACCAAATTTGTGTATTATATCAAATAGGAAAATCGGTTTGCTAGCAGTATTGCAATCAAAATGAGTTGGGTGAACTGGGCCGAATGTAACTTCTGTGTATTGCATTAGTCTCATTGCATCAAATTTTAACAAAGAGTTTAAAAATGTTGACTTAAAAAATAAGTCATTAATATGGGTAAGTTTTTAACCATTTCATGCATCAAATTATTGCATTATTATGTGTTCAACATATATATATTAATCATTGTTTTGTCTTTTGCCATAGGATATGAGATGAGGAAATTGCGATTTGAGACAAAGTTGTTCGCAATGCGATTAGAGTTTTCACAAGCAACAAATTGGTTAGACCAAATTTCCAAAATTAAATGGACTCGGACTTATGATGAAGGAAAATGGTATGGGCATATGACTATCACTCTTGCCAAATGTATGAATTTTGTTTTGAAAGATGCCCAATTATTTTCTATTATTGCTTGGTCAACAAAATATTTAATAAAATAAATGACTCATTTATTTGTTACTAATGACATGAAAATCATGAATATAATAAAGGTAGGACATAGGTACTCTGAAAATGTATATGTCATGATGTAAGAAAATCGATATATTGCTACCTCACATTATGTTCGCATGTATGTTCGAGAAACATGAGAGTTTGAGGTTCAAGAAATTGCAAATATGCGACTTAGATGACGAGCGATTGCATGTATTGTCAAATTGAACGAATGGTGGTGTGATTGTGGAGAATTTCACGCACTTCGAATTTCTTACTCGCATGTAATTGTAGTGTGTGCTTCTTTCAATTTAAATTACGATGACTTTGTTGACCGTGTATACAAGTTGAAAAATATTTACAAAGTTTATCAGCATCAATTTCATTCCCTTAGAAGAGAAGATAAATGATCTCAATATTTAGAATCATACTTTATGTTTGATCCTTCAAAGCGACGAGACACATTAAGAAGGTCAATCACTACTCATATACATAATGAGATGGATGAATCAGTTCCAAATAGGCCTAAGAAATGCTCATTATGTAGAACTGAATGATATAATCGTAGTAATTATCCATACAAGCAAGTTGACGGCTAATATTGTTTCTATTTTTTATGTTTCTATCTCATTTGCATTGTTCATTTTATATTAATGTATTATGTTATTTTTGTTTGAACAACTACTTTTATTATTAAATTATTTTATGTTGTTAATATTAAAATAATTTATAAAATAAATTAATTAATACTATTGTACGAAATTATTAATTTACTTAATGATAATTGTAAAAATTAATTAAAAATTAAAATTAATATTATTTGATAAATTTTAATTTAATTTATTTGTTAATATTAGTAATAAAATATTTTAATATTTTTTTAAAATGAATATGTAGTAAATTTTAATATTTTTATTTAAATTTAAGTTTTTTACATTATTTTTTTAATTTATAAACCAAATAATATACTTAATATTAATAAAAAAATATAGAAAATATAGATAATACTAAATAAAATCATATATAAAATAAAATAATATATAAAAATTAAGAAAATATTAAATTAATGTGAAAAAATATATTTATTTATTAAATAATTAAATTAGAAATTATTTATAATTTTTTAAAAATATACAAAAAAAATATTTGAAGTCATTTTATGCTTCAATAAAAAAAATTATTATGACTTTAAAATCATAATTTTAAAAAAATGAAGTCTAAAAATATTTTACGATTGTAATTATAAAAAATAGAAATCTTAACAAATATTACGATTTTCACTCTAGAAATTGTAACTTCCATTACAACTTATTCCTATCAAAATATTAATTTAAAATTTACCTCTAAATTAAAAAAAAAAAATACCACATTCTAATACTTTGCCCTGCGTATTGGCACTAAACAATACTAATGTTTTTTTAGAACATGTACATATCCACAATTCTGCACGAAATTAATTTCCTACATTTATATTAGATTCTTAGTAATCAAAATCAGACAAAAATAAGGGTTTGTTTACTATTATTATTATTTTCTATTTTAAAATTTAATTAAAAAAATTAATATCGTGTTCTCAATCTGTTTCTTGTCTTAGAAAAATGTTTAAAAACAATAAAAATAAATTTTTTTTTCTATTTCCTGCACAAATCTTTAAAAACAAAAAAAATATTAAAAAAAATAAATACTAACCAATATCTTAAAAAATAAAATTTTAATTAAAAAATCAGTAATGTACATGTACATTCCACCATGATTTTTAATATATTCCCGACATAAATTTTAGTAAAATAATATATTTTGTAACCAGTGTCGATTATAGTTAATTATCAAGACTCTTATGAATAAAGTGTCAAATTTCTAAACGAAAATAGAAGTAAAGAGATTATCATAAATATGATGATGATGTTTCCTATCACATCTGGATTCTATCTCAACAGAGATATATCTAGAAAGGCGAAAGGGAAGCCATATAATATGCATGCATCTCTCACATAGCTAGTCACATTCAAGCATTGCTAAGAGGTGGCTTGGGATTTGGCATTATTTTTGGAAAACTTATGGATGCTGGGTGGGAAATAACTAGGAACCTAAGAAGGAAGTTCGGGAGGAACCAGGTACTTGGAAATTTAGTAACTATTCACTTTTTGCATCATGCATGAAAAATTGGAAACGACTCTAATAATTGATAGTATAATCCATATGATTCTGATTTCTGCATGCCACCATTCCACCAATATTTCTTGCCCATATATCTTTTATAATTTAACTTATGGATCATATTGGTTTTTTTTAAATGTGAACGTTAATTAATGTAAGTTATTTTCCCTTCAATATCCTACAATAATGTTTGCTTGACTTATTCCATTCTGACGATAATGTCAAGGCTAATTATTGATAATTTTTTAAAATAAACAGGTACTGGACTACAAATTGACTAATTTATTACAATTGGACCATATTATTTTTTGTTGACAATCTTTTGATTCAACGACAGCGTAAAAGTCTAATGTCAGTTTCAAAACACCACAAGACTCAAAACTATCGCACGCAAGAAATATAGTACGACATATATTTTTTTGTACAGAGAAACATGGTAAGACTAACGTATTTTATGGTTTTCTGATTAGATATCAATTTACACGAAAGTATGCATAAATGCACCACGTTACTGTAGCTTGTGTTAGCGGTTTACATTATTATAATGCATAGAATATTGTTTAGTCTTTGGATGTTTCTTTCTGTGCTTTTATACATATGCTTTCCCATCCGAATCTCAATGAGATTATTTATAGGGTCTATTTCCGGTTTTTTATTCTCTATAAAAAGGAAGTACAATATTATGCTATTATTTTATTCTAAAAATTACAGAATTATGTGTAAAAGTTATCAAATTCATTGAAAAGCTGCAAACTAATATTTAGAAAAGTTATAACTGGGGTTGTACATATAAAAGTTACAAATTGAATTTGTAATTAAGTTCTTAATGTAACTCTTCCATATTTCTGTAATATTAATTATTTTCATATAATTTTCTGCAACTTGCCTTTTACATGTAATTTTCTGTAAATTTCATTGGTTTTTTAGAAGAAAAATCATCGATTAATGATATCAACAACAACAAGAAATTACTAACAACATTCAAATATAAACAACTTACCCACCACAAGCACCATAAAAAAACACCCACAATAAATTTCCAACAATAACCAAATTTAATAGTGTCTATTCAACATGATTCAATATCATTAATTCATCAACTAATCTTATTTGACGGACTTTTGTTTATGTGGAACAATTCTGCAACTTAAATTTCATAATATGACTACGAATAATTAGATAATATTAAAATTAATAATGTCAAAAATATCTTTAGAATTTTATTCTAATAGGGATATTTTAGTAATAGATTCTACAGGAACCACAATCCTATTTGATCAATTGACAAACTCTTATGTTCTTATTTGGATATTAATGATAATATATATATATATATATATAAGTTTGTTTTTATAATAATTATTTAAAATATATATTATACATCATGTTTTATTTGCCGATAATTTAGACCGGTGGATGAATAAACTAAATATATTTATTCGAATTCGTATTAAATAACTATTGATCCTATAGAGAACATATAGACATATAAATACAAAATTATGAAAAACAACTGAATTTGAGATAAAATTAAAGATGAGACAACCACTTTTTTTAGATGCTCAAAACAAGGACAGTCACTGAAAGTCTATAACTACGTCGTCCTTTCTTAACTATTTTTTTAGATCAATCCTTTCTAACTTTTTAATTAAATGTCAACTTATATATATATATATATATATATATATATATATATATATATAAAAGAAATTTACTTAATCAAGAATAATTCTTTTAGAGTTATTTTTTATTTTTATCATTTATTTTTTAAATCTAATTGTTGTAAAAAATAATTAATTTTAATTATTAAATGTCAAGAAAATGAAAGATAAGAATAAAAAAAAATATTAAAAGAATTACTCTTAAAATAAATGGATCTCTCTTCATAAGAGTCAAGTTACTTTAAGAATAATTTTAAAAGAATTACTTTTTATTTTAACAATTAATTTTCTTGAGATCTGATAATTAGATTTAACTATTTATTATAACAATTAGATTTTAAAAAAATCAACACTAATATATATATATATATATATGCGCGCGCGCGCCAGTGGTGTATCAACTTTCTAAATAAATGCTACTCTGATTCCACGTAAGTCCAGATTAATTACATTCACACATAGACAAATTGGACTGTACAATAACTGAAACCTACCCAGCCCTGGTTGATTCAGAAACCTATTACTTTGCTACGGACCGTTTTTAGAGTAATTGGATCATCATTAGTTTCAGTTTAAAATTAAGTACTAGTAATTAGTAATTACAAAGGCGAATAATGTATTTGATTTTCGAACATGCATGAATTGGCATAAAAAATGATCCCACTTTTATCCATGAACAATAGAAGCCTCGCACTGTCCCTGTCTTCGAAAGAAACGTTCAGCTAGAGTAGGATCAAATGCTTAGCATGGATTTTGAATGTTCTAGTGTGAAGATTAAGGAAGTTGGAAGGAAATTAAACCATATTGATAACATTGCTATCAGTCTTAATTATGACAGTGTATACATTGTTTCCCTTGTCGTTTTCCTTTTTTTTCATACAATTATTTTTTGAGTGATAGAGAAAGTTACCATATGTCAAAACAGAATTATAAAGAAAGTTAAATTGATACAATCATACAGAAGTAATTAATGAAAAAAAAAAACTGGGTATTAATTGTTGAACCACAGATACATCCAACTTTGTTTTTATTTTTTAAATTTCTCGAGCAAAATCTTTAATCTCAGTTTTAATGAGATCTTAACAAGTGTATCGAGTTTCTCTCTAAAACAAAATAAGGGTATCGAGTCGTTACAAGTAATAAATAAAAAAACAAAATAACGAGGGAATCGGATATCATTCTCGGGATTGAAAGTTGATTGACAATTTCACAATCGTATTTCTAAAATGAACCAAAGGAGACAATTTTTTAAATTGATTGGTATGGAGAGAAGAAGAATTAAAATGAAAAGAAAACAACAACAAAAAAATTTATAAAAAAATCTATTTTTTAGCACTCAAGATTGCAAGAAGCCAAGAACACGATAAAATTGAGAAGAATCAAATGAGAAAGTGCTGAGATTATTGGGTCCTTATATTCTTGCAATTATTCGTCCCACAGTTCCTAATTTAGTCGTCCCATTTAAGTTCTCCATAATCATGATTACCACCACCCTTTCTATTCCGCTATGCGCTACGTCGAGTGGGGAAACAAAAGTTTTCGTGAAACCATCACTGGTTAGAGGGAGCTGAAAAAATGAACTAAAAAGAAGACATATAATTTCATGTGTTGGAGGCAGTTGGTTTGAGACCTTCATAATCATTGCTAACCTTTTTTTATCTTTAATGGCTTAACTTGTTTGGAATTGTTTATTCCCTGTTTCTTTCTTCTAGTTGTTTACAAATTGCAATGCTAATTAAAATCTCGTTTGGTTTGTGTGTGAAAATAATTGATGTTGTGTGGAATGAAATTTTGACAAAACAAAACGGAACCATGTTGGGGTGCTGTGTGTTTTGGATGCAATTGGACTGTTGGGTAATTAAGAGGGCCCTGTGTTTTGGACTTGCATAGGGTTTGCGCTTGCTGGGCTTAACTCCCCCCCTCCCCACCCCCCACCCCCAACAACTAAAATCACGCCACCTATATACACACCAACACATCTTGAAAACTTCAAACCATACCCAACATAAAGATTTTAGGGAATTGAGATTGGTTTCTACCCAGTTGCTAATGGCCCCTACCACTTTTTAAAAATGGATGAAAATCCATTTTTTCCCCTCTATAATTTCCCCACGCTTCCCCATCTTTCGATTATAACAAAATCACTATTTTATTGTATTGGACACACACGAAATCATTATTTCATTGTGTTTTTTGAAATAAAAAAAATGGTCAACAAAATCACAATTACACATACAAAACATGATATGAAATCGTGATTCCATTTAATATTTTGTACGTACTTCATATATAACAAAAATACATTTTCATTGTAGTATGAGAGTTTGGTACAAAATCTACAATGGAAACATCTTTTCGTTGTAGTACGGATAATGCATATAAAATACTCAACAAAATCATGATTCAACATACAGAATATTCAACGGAAACATGTTTTCATTTCAGATTTTGTACACATAACCATGATTCCATTGAGTATTTTGTATGCACTTCACATACAACAACAAAAGTACATTTTCGTTGTAGTATAAGAGTTTTGTACAAAATCTAAAAAAAAATGTTTTCGAGTACAAAATATTCAACAGAAACATGTTTTTCATTGTGGATTTGGTACACAGTTATACAACGAACCATGACTTTATGGGAAGGACATTATTTAGAAGAAAAAAATCACCCACAATGATAAGGGTCATTAACAATGAGGTTGAAGCCAATAGCAACTCTCAAGATTGTATAAACTATAGGAAATCCCAAACTAAAACTGAACAATTAAATTATGTTAGTGTGTATATTAATTAAATGAAAGCTTTAATTAAACAATCATCTAAGAAAGAATCTCATTACTACAAAAAAAAATTCAAAGACAATTATTTGACACATTTCACGACAATTTTAAATTATCTTTGAATTTATTATCATAAAAAGTCAACACTTTTCACAACGATTTTTAAATCTGCATTGTAATATTCCTATATTTTATGGTGAAGCAGAAAAACTAAGGCAAAATTGAGCATCTTATACTTTCCATGTAGAATTTGAATCCCCTATTTTTGTTGACCTAAGCATTTCATGTAATAATCCTGCACAAAATTTCACATATAGAAATTACACGAGATTATCAGATCAGAAAACAATTGATCATGACTAATTCAAGCAATTTACTATTAAAATGTTAAAGGGAAGAAAAAGAAAATACAAAAATATGCAATCCTAGCAAGGGAATTAACCACGTACTTCAACTATTCCAAACATGTTCCTTCAATAAACCTATCTGCCAGAAGCATCTCAAATCACTTGAGTTCATGGTGTTGTTGAGAGGTCTGTAAGACCATTTGACTTATCTAGTCCTTTATACATGCTAAATTGCTTGTTGTTAATATGTTGTACATGTCTCCATCTATCTGCCCTTGATTTCATAATTCATATGATACTTATTGCTAAAATACAGTCACAATGCATGCACCTGAAAATTAATAATAATAATAGTTGCACTTTTAAAAAACGAACAATGGAAGCAACATTTCCACTAAAATGTTAAGAAATTATCTCGGATACCAATTATGCAAGATTCACCAATCACCAAAGTTGTGCACCACGACCTCAAAGCAATATTAATGTTTTATTTTGTCAATCAAGATATAGTTGGAATAAGATTAATGCAGCAAAAAGTGAAGCTTTTTAATCATTGAATAAAAAAGGAATAGACACACTGAGTATGAAATTGATTCTTGCTTTGGGATTACAAGCCCTTTTTTTTCTAGAGCCACCCAAATTGCGAGCACAAATAACTGTTAAAATCACCATCCAAGATATTATCTAGAACTTGGAAGCACACAAAATTACATTTCTTACCAGGGACCCAACAAGAACACCACAGGTCTCCAAGTTCTTCCTTGTATTTTCCGAAGCTAATCTAAAAAAATCTTCCATCATTTTGATAGGCTGCAACATAAAGTGAAATTATAATAACTTTTAACAAGTATAAGAAGTTAAGAACTTAAAGAGCCAACACAGATAAGAACAAGTCACAATAAATGATCAAGAAAATCCAAGATATGTGTCACGCACTTCAATTAGAAAACTAGAAAAGGCTTACTATATGTAGGTGTTGATATGTATAGTTGCATCAAGTCCAGAATCATGAGACGATTTAGCTGGTCCTGGCCTTGGATCTGCAACTTTTGAAGGAGGAATAGGGGCACATTTTGGATACACCTGAGCAAGAACAGGAGGCAGCAAGTCCATCAATAATCTATTCAATAGTTTATTTTCTCTTTCCCGCCTCATACCTAAAACCCTATAATTTTGACAAATATCAGAAAGATAGATAATCCCTACTTCTACAACATAAGAAAGCCACACTTCAATTTTACCTTTATTTCCGCACTAGGTCCAAGCCATTGGCCCCGAAGGCCATTTGGTCTTAAAAATGAGTATCTGGACAAAGTCTCCTTATTTGGAGGGGTAGACTAACAAATCTGCACAATCCAAAGAATAACTATCATATTTCTTCCTTCAAAATAGTAGCATGTTTTTTTCTTTTGAAATATATCTTGTATGTTCGAGAACCTCCTCAAATAACAAGGATAATAAGAAACTTATAATGCTACTGAAAAACATAAGTGTTTTAGGTACTAAAGGTGTTCTTAATGAAAATGGCCTTAGTAATTGAAATAGTATTTAACCAACCACAACATATAAATAAATCATTAGAATTAGATCTAATGAGATATGGAAGTAGTTAACATAATGAGTTTTGCTACCTATAACAAGAACAAATTTGTTAAAACAAAAACAATATTATTTGCTCTCTTATATGTTTATTCTTTACTTTGTTCTTTCGGGGGGAATGAGGGACGTAGATAGCAAGAAATGCCAGCTATTAAGCCTGCAAGATGAAATCCACTTAGACATATAAATGCACACAAAAAGGCAATTGCAGTCAAAAAGGGAAGCAAAATGAAAAAAGCAAGTGCAATCTCAATTCACAATTTTCCTGGTCACGTACTTATATCCCAGAATGGCCAAAACCCAAAAGTAGCCACTAATAACAAATATTTGCTCTAACTAGTAGGCCTCATGTAAATTTTAGAAAGTCCAAAAGAATAGAATATGAATAGGTAGAAAAACTTACAATTTCTAAGATTGCTTGTCAATAGGCCTGGAATCTAAAGATTCATAATTCCATGAAGACTGTGAACCGAATCCCGCAGCAGGCTAGGAAAGCAAAACTTTACTAAATCCCAAATATATCACCCTTAGAAGATACCCAATTTCTGTTATAAAAACAGAAACTAATGTACAAGGAAAAATTGTTCTTTATAAATAATAAAAAAGAAACTATGTAGCAAAAATATGTAAAACAAAACTAATGTAGAAGGAAGCCCTAGTTCATAAAATATTTTTTAAAATTCTTTATTTACATAAGTGTGTCATGCATGTGTAGTATAAAAAAATTACTATAAGTATAAAAATTTACGTTATCAATCCGTTAGAGCATATTATTGGCATAAATTCTTAAATATTTATAATAAAAATTAATAAACTTATTATTCAATTTCAGTTTATAATTGAATAATAATATAAAAACCTTTTGTAATATCTTGTATACATTATTTACTAAAAAATACAACTTTTAATGAAAAATTAAGGCCACACTTGATGTAATTCTAAATGAGATATTAAAAAAAGATAAATTTATTTATAAATTAAAAAAATATATTCAGATATTAAAATAGATAAAAATATATTTAACAATAATATTAAGAGTTTAATGTCTATTCAGTGACCTTATAAAATCATTTTATACTGTGATTAAATAATATATTATCATTAAATTACTTTAAAATAATTATTTTAAATATTAATAAATTTATCATAATGTTGTTATGATTAAAATGACCGTAGTTTATAACCATTTTTCTCTAATATTAATTGTAGGCCAGATAGGTGTAAATTTTTATGTTACACTAAAAAGTTCACAATTTTGAATGCCCATATATGACGACTGGGCATGATGGGTGGTTCAGTTGAATATATATTGTTGATACGGGAAATCGATCAAGAATAGAATTTGCCGCCAATTATCCATCAAGTTACACCAACCAACCACGTCTCCACCTAACCTCATTAAATCAATTGATATCCATATTGATATTGCATAAAATAATGACTAGGAAATGATAGTCTCAAGTCAGACTTGCATGACTCACATAATGGTCGCTCATTTACTGACGTTAAAAAATAATTATTTAATAAAAAATTATATGAAGAAACTTTGTGAGAATAATATTAACCGTACCACTTATTGTACAATTGTGTTTATAGACCTTTCGTAAAGTATTAAAAACTGATTCAACTAATTGAGTAACGTGTGAATTGTTAAAAAAAAAACTTGAATTATTATAAATCTTTTAATATTTGAGTTTGATTTTTATAGAACAAAAATATCTTACATAAAATTATATATATCTTGAATTTTTTTAAAAATGGAAGAAGGAGTTCATATAAATAAATAAACTATGATAATTAAATTTATTGAGTTTTCATATCATAATAAATAAATTCTTACAAGTTTGGTAAGAGAAAAAAATTGTTCAGACAACATTTCAATTTTATTTGTTAGTGGGTTTAACACATATGTTGGTTTTCCCACCATGTATCCTACAAAAATGTTGTGTTTTTTTCTCTCTCTACCATAAACTTCTTGAAGAAATATTTTGCCTACTAGTGTTCCTAATCAGTTAATCCAGTTTCATGAGTAGAAATCTGGTAGTTGTAAATTATTTTAAATTTAAATATATTTTTAGTTCTTTAAATTTAAGAATTTATTTTTTAGGCACCTAAATTAAAATGTGTATTTTATTCCTTAAAATCACAAATTAATTTTTTTAGTTGTTATTGGAATAAAAAATACCTCAAATTATGCATCTAAATTACCAAAAATTGGTCAAGAGAAACTAAAAAACATTTTACAAAATCAAGAGGCTAAAAAAATAATTTTTAAAATTTAAACGCTAAAAATGACCGACTTCAAATTTGAGGTACCAAAAACACATTTAAGCTTTTATTTTACACAGTATTTTGTAAAATGACTTATGGATTTAATTGTATTTTTTGCTTCCTATTTTTCAAAATATCGTTAACTTTGTCTCCAAATATTTTTGCCCACTCATTTTCAATCAATTTACAAAAGTTCATGGGTTAATCATTCATTATTGTTAATTGTATAACTTAAGTAATGTTAATCACTAACATATCGGATAATACTGACATGATAGTCAAATGCTAACATGACAAATTGACACGAACTTGGCACGTGACATCAAATGGACAATTAATGTGATAACAAAATTATTAATCCTTTTTCATACTTTAAAAATTATGTGATTTTATTTTTTAAAATTTCAATTGCATCAATTAGGCTTTTCAAATATTACAACTAGGCCAAAAAAAATATTTCATTTCGTATATATTTATAATGTTGTTGATCTATTAAACAAAGGAAATGGACTAAAATTTTAGCATAAAATTATTACTAATATTTTATTTGAATACTCCTATAGTCTTTTTTAAAATAAATTATTTGATTAAAAATAATATAATTTAATGAAGTTAACTTTTTTTAAAATAAATATAAAATGAATTATATTTTCTTATAAAGGATAAGGGAGGAAATAATAAGCATAGATATGAGTGTTTATGGATACCGATTATATGTGAATTCAAACTTATTCAAACTAATTAAAATAATTTGGGTTGTATATTTTATGTATTTGGATCAAATTCAAACCAACTTATTCAAATTCATTAAATTTTAGATTGGATAGTGAGTTTTAATATATGAATTCATTGAGATGTTAACATGGTATGTTAATATGCTAATTTATATTATTATTTGTATATAATATACATTTTTACATTTTTAAATTTTTTAAAAATCAATTACTATTATTATAAGACTTGGTAAGTAAGAGTGAGATTATTTTTTCTTTTCTTAATTCTCATGATTCCACTGTGTTATTCTCACAAAATTAGATTTTAAACTCCCATATTCTTTACGCCGTACATCACTTAGTCACAACTTACAATGACAACTAAGCCATATCAGGACTCAAAAACACACTAGAATGTGCAACAAAGGTTAAAAAAATATTAAATTTTAAATACATCAATAGATCAATTTAAATATTTTAATTCATTGACCTAATTCAACTCAAATTATTCATAAAAAGAATTCATTTGAATTAAATTAAATTTTTTAAAATTAATTCAAATCAATCCATTTAAATTTAATTAAATTGAATCACAAATTTAATAAAACTCCACAACAACTTACCAATACCTTAAGCACATGGACAAGGGAGTAGTGAAACAAATGATGAAGCATAAGACGTTAAGACGTCACCATCGAAGTCCAGCATGTTATTATTTTATTATTAAAAATGATAATTTTAGGGATGTGGAATGGAATGGAATGGACTAGCAGCATGGTTGAATTGAAGAGGCATCTTAGGTGGGCGATTCGGAGCATCTTATGTGAGATCCCATATTCTCCAACCTTACTATAATAAGCTTCACCACATTTCTCTCGCGTATTCAATTCAAGTATTCAACACACACACATCATGAACGCTGTTTCTCCTCTAGAGGCCGAAGCCTTCAACTACTTGAGCTTCGGGTTCCTCACCCTCCTCAGCAATTTCTGGACCTGGCTCGCCCTCACTTTCTGGAGGACCCGAACACCCACCTCCGAGTTGCTCCCACCACCCGACGACCCGATTCGCAACGAGTCTGAGTCGGACCCTGTTGCCGTGACGGCGCGTGCTCCAATTCCATTTGCGGTTGCTAACGGTGCCGTTGACGTTGACGGAGCCAGGAAGGGGAAGTTTACCTTGTATTACGAGGATGAGTTTGAGAGGAAATGCGAGACGACGGTAACAGAGGAGAGAGACGGAATAGGACGTGAGTGGTGGGAGAGTTGGGAAACCTTGTTGAAAATGAGACGAGGAGAGAACCAGAATGGCTGGTACACGTGCCAGGATTTAACGGCGCTTAACGGCAGCGTTGTTAGGTTATGGGATGGCACCTTCACCACACAACCCAGTGACAACACAAGCTGTGTTCTTGTATGGTAATTTGGTAATACAATAGCTCGCAGAAATATTAGCTTAGATTGTTTCGACTGTTGGATTATTGTTGAGAGAATGTATATATGGTAGTAATTTGTTACTAGTTGTTGTTTGGATATGATGATCATCATCATCATCTTGTATGTACTAATTTCAAACGCAAATGTTTAAATCAAGGTTTAATTTGCGCACTTTTTTCTTTTATCTCCTTCATGGGATCCTTTATCTACACCCGATTTAATTTGTTGATGGTTTAGACATTATTTTTTTAATTAATTCCAACATTACACAATAATTAAAAGGTTTAAAGATGCGGACAAGTAGTGATGGAAGAGTGATGAGATGCTTGTGCCATAATTAATTAAGGTTTAATTAAAACTGGCGATGATCGCAAATGGCTAATTAACGTCATGGGCGTGTTAAAGGGAAGAGGAAATTAATAAGAAGTTGTTTGCAATTTGTTCATTGTTGATGTATGTATATTAGTAGCCAAAGGCTCATTATTTATCAATCACTATGATGTTTGGTGGCCACACGTTTCAATTGCACCGTCAACTGAACGGTGCTACTGTCGTATACTGCTAAGTGCTAAACATTATTTTCTCGATGCCAAAACAATCTGAATCTGAGAACAAGAGAAAATTACAAAATTAATAAATAAATTCTAAGTTATTTGAATTGATGGAATAAAAGGATTTTTTTTATTATGTGTACATGTATCATTGATTTTGTCAAATGATTAATTTGAATCGAAAAATATAATTAATCATTTTTAATAAAAAATTTAACATTATTTAAGTAACATGAGTCTAATTCTACTCCTAATAACATAATATTGGTACTATGTTTTTTCTATTTGATCAAATAAATAAAAATAATATGTTGATATCATTTTTTTTACTCTCATATAAAATAATATACAGTATTGTAATTTTTAAAGCTTAAAATTATTACTTAATATTATTAACACACTTTATGATTAGTTATTGATAATAAATTACAAATTTAATTTATAAATTAAATAAAATACTATCGATAAATTGTATAAATATATGAATATATAATTTTATTATATTGTGTAATTATTTAATATTAATATTTTTATTTTATTTAAAAATAAATGTTCCAAATAATATAAAAATTATCTTGTCATAATTTATTTTAATACTCATCTATCTACTAAAAAAATCGAAGTATACTCAATTAATGGATGTAAGTCTTTTGACTACAACATAGGTATGTGAGAAATGACCTAATTTCAATTCTCACAAAATATATTATTGAGAAAAGACAATAAATTTTATGTGTAATTAAATTTTGTGAAAATAGTTTCGAATAGTTATTACTTGTAAACTTACCTAGATGCATGTCTCACCCAAATTAAAGGCCATAATTAATTAAGGTGGTTAAAAAAGGGGGTTGGATTTCTTTTTATCTTTAAAACCGCTGCAACCAAACAAAGAGAATTCGCCTCTACACTAACAAATAATTGGCTTGATTAATCTGTCATGCTTACAAACAGGGGCGGACCTACGGCTGAATGAAGGGCCTTTTTCTATTTAGGAAATTCAAGGACCCAATTCTATGGATAAGTAAAATATAGGATTTTCAATAGCTGGAAAAGGAGGGAACTCATACTCAATTTCAAATGAATAAACATAATTTTATATTAAGTATTAAATACATATAGAATTATGTGAAAAGTTATATACGATGAATGTGGTATGTATGGTTTGGAGGAAGGTTTTTTTATATCAGGTAATTTTTGAAAAATAATATTAAGTAAATATTTTTCATTTGGAAATTTAAGTACTTAAATAATATTATTTAAGTATTACTTATCATTTTATATTTTAATAAAATATTATATTTTTTAATATTTATTATAAACAATAGAGATAATTGTATTTTTGTTTTTTCTAGATAAAATATTTTAGTATTATTATTTTTTAAATAGTTTTCTTTCTATAATATGTCATTATTATTATTATTATTATCATCATTATCATTATTATTACTTTAAAATTTATAAATAATTGTAGTTTATAATCAAATGATTTTATTAACATTTGTTAATGAGTCAAACTTTACTAACACTATATATAAGATTGACAAGTTAAATTTTATAACACATCAAAAAATATTTTATCTTTCTATCAACCATTTCTTATAATTTTTTTATTCTTTTTGTTCAATATTTATCCTTATTATCTATGGATGACAATGGGTAGGTATTATAGTACCCGTCCCATACTCGTGTTTGAAAAAAAATACCTATAGCCAAATCTCATACTTGTGTGGGTAGCAATTTTAATCATCATTCTCATATCTATTGAGTACTTATATATTTATACATGCATTCACGACTAACACTTTCATTATGTATGAAGTTAATAAATAAATTATTAAAAAATACTACAAGTAAAATGAAAATTCACTCTTAAATAATCCAAACATAACATTAAAAACATTTACACATAATATTAAAAATAAACAAACATAACATGATTTGTCCACACTTAAGTCATAAATAAACAACATTACAAAGATAATCATTCAACATAACAATTCTTAAGGTTAATGTTTTAATCGTTTAACAAAAGCTCTAATTAAACTTGGACATAATGTGATGATGATACTTTCTAAGATTTATCAACAAAGTCATAAACAAAAAAGTCAATTATAATTTAATATTTTTAAATAAAATGACACAAATATAGTATAATGTAAGTTAAATCTAATACAATTCTTCTACACAAAACAATATTCAAAATTTACAAGTCAATTTTAAGACCAAAATGTTATTTGAAAGCATATGGATAGTATTGACCTAAACATAAAAGTGCTAAATGAAATTTCCAAGCCAAAATCATAGTTGTATTCTACTGTCCCAACATAAAAGTGCTTACATGAAATAAAATCAACAACACATCCTTAGTCCAATAACCTCAATTATGACATCAACACTTGAATTGGAAAGAATGAACCGTGCCTTTAAAATACCAATTGAATTAGAAAAATATAATTATTTTTTACATAAAAGTATATGCATTATATAAATTATTTACTTCAATAACATATATTTAATTACATTAATATATAATATACATGAGATGTGTGCGGCGAGATGGGTACTATAGTACCGTATCCATCCTCACAAAAATTTGTGGGTGTATATCCACTCTCATCCCCAACCCCAATAAATAACTAATTATCTTCTTTACTTTTAGATATTTTTGTGAGTGTCCATAAAGTTTGGATCCATTTTGTCATCCTTATTAATTTATACAATTATTAGCTTCTTCCTCTATGCTTTCCATTTCAAGGGACAAATACATATCCATGTGCTATGTAAATCTTATGAAAGCAAATTAGATATCAAGTTAAACTAAAAATTTATCATAATTTGTTTTTAAAGTTGTAGTATTTGTTACGACAAATATTTTTATTCTTCAATTTTTCAAATTTTTAAAAATAAATTATTCTTCAATGATTATTGACTATTTTTGTCCTAAAAGATAATTTAGTGAGTTATATAATTTATTCAAATTGAGTAAATTTCTAGAATATGATTAAAAAGAATTTTTATAAGAAAAATGTAATTAACTTAAATATCAGTTTTTATTATAAATTTAATTCATTAAATTTTTTGGTGAAACATGAAAGTGTTTATTGGCATTTGCAATTTAGGCTCTTTAAAAATATGTTTAATATATTTTATGTAAATATCTTCTTTGTTATATCATATATGTTTTAAAATCATTTTAGAAAATATATAAATATTTTATATGAATTTTAATGTCTATATATTTTATTGATTTTGAACCTTAGTCATTGAATCCTGGGGCTGGGTTAGCCCATGCTTCCAAATACATCACAGATAGAGTGCTAGCAGAAGTTTTTTTTACTGGCAATAGGAGTCCCACAACATGTGATTGAGGCAGACGATAACAAATTATGATTCAGAAACAAGGACAGATTGAGTATTATTCTCTATCATTTGAGAATATACCAATATATAATGATTACACTGATCTGTTTCAGATTTTTTTTAATCTTAGTTATTAATTCAGACAAAAGTACACACACTAACAAGTAACAAAATCACAAACCTAAAATTGGTGTCACTTCTTTCATTCGTGACATTTGTAGCGGTCATGTGATTGGTGATCGTGGACCTGTTCCGAAACTATTTGCATATTCTTCTTCTTCTTTTCTTTTTTTCAGGATTGTTTTAGGAATTCAATCGCCTATAACTTCACTTACTCAAAGCGTAATTCTTTCCTCACCGTGGAAAAAAATAGAATGCACACTTCTCTTTTTTTACTGGAATTGCACACCTGTTTAAGAAACTTATATCACTTAATTTTATTTACAAAATGTAGATTTGATAATTTTAATAATTAACAGTATCATATTATTTTAGTGATCATATATTTATATATATATATATATATATATATATATATATATAAGTAAACTGATAGTAAATATTTATTCGCATTTTAAAAGGATAATATGTGTTAAAATAAAGTAACGTAATGAACATTTATTTACTTTTAAATTTATATATATAAAACTTTATAAGCTAATCTATTTCATAAAAGTTTTCAATTTGATAAAATTTAATATCATGAAAAATATATTAAAAGATATAAATATTATGTGAAGAATATATGGAGTACATATCTTATGTCTTTTGTCTTGCTTTATATATGTTTAGGTCTTTGACTTGTAAGATTTATTCTTTGCATGTGGTGGTGAATGGTGATCAACGAAATAAGTTGAGAAGATAATTAAAATATAAAAATAATTATTAAACTAATTGATAAAAATAAAGTAGCGCATAAAAATATGTATTTATAAGATTTTTAAACAAAAGTATACTTTTAGAAATTATAATTTTTTATTTTTCTTAATTAATTGTAAACTCTAATAATATTTAATTATAGTTTCCATTTAAAAAATATTTTTTCACCTTTCAACTAACCCATTATCTTTTTTTTTCTTATTTCCAATAAGATAACCCCAAAGCTAGCTAAACACTTTAAACTCTCAATTGCAAGTAAAGTTCATCTAAAATTATACTAGTAGTTCACTTGTATTATTGTGAACAACTTATTAATTCTTTTTTAAAAACAACACTTGAAAAGAATTAAAATAAATAAATAAGTATATAGATCAAATAAAAACTCTCTTGGTACTATAATAAGAATTATAAATATGAACTACTAGCTCATATTTAAATTGTTAAATATTCAACTTATTTAATAAAGTATTGTATACTATTAACTCATATTTAAATTGTTAAATATTCAAAATGTTAAACAAAACATTGTACACTATAATATTCTGTCATTGTTAAACAGTCTCTCTTCAATTAATATTTTACTGACTTTTGGTGGTAATGGTTATGGTCGCCGCCCCTCTAACCCCGTCCATGAAAAGGAAAGAAAAAGGAGGACAGAGAATCTTCGGGTGTTATAACAACCAATGACAAATTCCACGATACCAACCAAACAACAATAATGAGAATAGTTTAATATAAATTAATATACTTGTAGGCGTGTAGCTGAGAGGGAACTGGGTTATGTACTCATGTCGTCTCTATAGTTTTCACGTAAAGAAATACAAAAAACCATTTCGTGTCTAGTGTTCAGCAAATGAGACAATGATATAGTACTATACTATAATTTAATTAAGACAAACTTTTTGGTTTTAAGCAGTGATGTCGCAACTCACAAGCCACCACAAAAGGAATGAGTGGCTCAACATTCAATGGTACATGTATGAAGCACTGGCTTCTGGCTCATCCTCACGACCAACATGCATCCTTCTTTATGTTTTTATTTTATGTTGTGTATGTTTATGTGGCACTGTCTCTCTACGACAAAAGCATGCATGGTAAAAGGGGACCTGCTAGAGCTTATGCTTAATGAGATTTTTCACCAGGCCAGTCATGGGAACAATTTGGTTCTCGATCGATCTAATTAGATTTATCTGATATATAGGATTTGATTTTGAAGGTAGGTTTAATTTGGTATGGTTCGTTGATGTGAAAGCGGAACGGAACTAACATTGTGTACATTTTTTGGTTTAAGGAACAAGTCAATTATGTAAAAATTAAAAGTCAAGAGGAAAGGTTGAAGGGTTGGATGAGCTACCAAGTTCTCTAAAACAAGATGTCCATGAAGAAACAATTCTAATCGATTTAAGAAATTCATCCGTGTTCATACAAATTAAAATTGGAATTTCTGCCAATATTATATAGTGGACAACTGGACATTGAATGTATGCACTTCAACTAGTTACAAGAATAAGCTGCAAGAGTCACTTGTTTGCAGCAACGTTGTTAATCATTGCCGAACTAGGAGAGCTTATTTGACTATGCAATCAATAACATGCATTTGGCCACAATCACTTCTCTTATTGTTCTCGTTAGATTTCTTAAAGTTACCAGAAATGATAATCTAGTAAAAAAATATCTCTTAATTTGACCACATACCATTTTATAAAATGCATATGCGGTTTGATGCACAATGTAGAATGTCTGTGCCACAATTCATTTCACTCTCCATTTATATCCATCTTCTGCAGTCAGAAAACTCCTACGCACATGGCTCGATCTTGAATTTTTTCATAAAATCCTTTTGCATCACGGTATATCACAATGCAATTAATCAAATGTTTAATATGCATTTTTATTTTAATAGAATTAAGTAGAATTTGTAACATATATGTATGTGTTAAAAAAGTAGCTAGCCTGATTCTTTGTTCATGTGTTGTAATCCTTATCCAAGAATTTTTTTTTATTCATAAAAACTAAAGATAAGTATCAAGATTTATAATAACTTATTAACCTATCAACCATATGAATTATTCATAAGAATTAAAGATAAGTATAACAACTTATGTAACCTATCAACCATCTAAATTAGACTACTTAAAGAAAGGTTTTTCTTCTTCTTTCGTTCGTGTCTTTTCTTTTCTTTTTTATCCTAAATAATGCATAATAACATCTCAAATTAATATCTTAGATCATTTTTTGGTAGACATCATAGTGTGTATTTCTTCCATTTTTTTTTAGTGATAGATTTTATTTTGAGATCTCATTAAGAGAGAAAAAAAATCTTTTTTGAACATTATATAAATATTTAAGATTCCTCTATAAAAATTCATTCTTTATGTTAAAAATTTATTTACCTTGTTTATTAGAAAATCAAAGATTAGATCTTAAATTTAAAATCTTATACTAGTTCTAAAATATTAAGAAAAATGATCACATATCATATACGGCCCAAGTACACAAGTCTCCTAGAGCTGGCGAAGCCCTCAAACTCAAAGCCCACGAACCCCGTAATGGGATTCTAGATCCTTCTCGTACGTAAGTAGTGTGCGATAAAGCCGATAATCAAACATCACCCCTCCTGGGCTTCCACCTCACATAAAAGCAATGCTAAACACACCACTCTTGCGAATGGCAGAAACACTTGCGAAGTCGTTAGAAGATTTAGTAATGTTTAATTTGCTAAAATTTATGATATTAGATAAGATAAATATTTTTGTTCTAAGTTTGATTTTAAAAGATAATGAGATAACACAAATTAAATAATATCATTTTGTGCATTTTAGTAAATTTTATATTATTTATTGCTCATCAACTAATGTATATGATAGAAAATTATTTTATACTCAAATATTTATCTTGCCTTGTTTTCTTTATTTGTAGTGTATATCAAACACATAGATAGAGACAGACGGGTCCACGTTCTAACTTATGGGGCAATTGCTTTCACTAAATATTTTTTTTTACTTGAATATTTTCAATAATTATTATTTTTCTCTATAAAAAAAATAGGTATTATCTTTATAAAATGAATTTTTAAAATAAAAGAATGTAAAAAATAACAGATAAAATAAATTGATACTAATTTTATTCTTTTTATCTTTTTAAATTTGTAGAAGTTTTTATATTTTGATTTTTTATTATGAGATTCTGTATTTTATAAAAATTTATAATATTTTTTGTTAGTCAAAATATTTTGGACTATTTCTTTATCTCCAAAGAAAATTTATGAATCCCTCATGTATCAAACGCATTAGGTTTGATAATTGATAATCCCACTATCACACCAGATCATGTGTACTAAAACTTGTAGAGGTTTTTTTTAGTCTCGTGAATAGGATCATCTCATGAATATGTTAAAAAAAAACATCATCTCATGAATGATTGAATGGGATGGGGAAATTTCAACAACCAGTTGACTTTATGAGTTGCAAATTCTGTATCCAATGGTTAGGATATTCATGGACTATTATTTTACTAATCAGTCCGGGTCTGATTTTCTTATATAGATTTTATATTTCTTTAATTTTATAATTTAATTATATGCATTAATATTAAAATTAATATATTATGGTAGTAAATTAGGTTGATTCAATTTTATCTTATATACTTTTGGTCTTAATTTAGTCATGTTTAGATTCAAATAATTAAATTACTCTTCTTCTGTGAACACTCCCACCAATGACTTTCTTAAATGGTTGCTTCGCCCAACGAAGGTTCTGCATATGGACAAGTGGAAGAGAGAATTTCAGATTTAATTTACATCCGCGTAGCATACAATATTTTTTTCGATATTTAAAGAATTTAAGAAAATAATACTACTACTATAAAATTAAAAACAAAAATCGTAAATCTCTGTTGACCTTCTCCCAGTTGGTAACTGGACTGTTTTCTAGCTGGCACTGGCAAGTGGCAATGCATTTATTTCGTAAGACTCAAAAATAGTTGACCTTCAATCTTATGCTTTTGTTAAGCAAAAATGCCAACGAAAACAAGCAAGTGATACCTTTTTTATTAAATTAAATAATTAATAAATTATATTTTTATAAATTTACTTTGTATTAATTGTCTTAATTTTATATAAAATTAATTAGATAAAAACTGAACAAGTTCAGTACTTTTATAGTATAAATGCTTATTTTATTTATTTATTTAGTAACTAAATTATTAATAAATATTTTATAAGAATATTTAAATTTATTTTCTGTGGATTTTCGGGGGTAAAAAAGTTGAACATTGATTTAAAAGTATTTTTAAATAAGTGATGATACACTCTTTTTAAGTTTTGTTTGTTTTAAAATGTCTCGTCCGATGAAACAATACTTTATTTCACTAATCTTTATAATTAAATATTCGTTGCACGTATGCCACCTATTTAAACGCCATACAAGTTGAAGGGTGTCTGAATGTTTCATTTTTTAATAAGTACGCAACTTGGTCCCTTTTAGAAAATACATCTTGTGATTTTTAAATTTTTGTAACTTTGATCTTGTATAAAATACTTCTTAAATTTTTGTGAGTATCGACAAATTAAATATTCAGTAAATTAATAAATTATTAGTCTAAATGATACTTAATTTAATCTTTATTAAATAAAATATTAAGTTTGAATTAGAAAATATATTTAAAATAAGAAAATCTCACTAAAAATGATAAATTGTTTGATAAAAATTAATTATTGATAATGCAAGAGATATTTTGTACCAATAATATAATCACAAGATATATTTATTGATGGTAAGATATTTAACTCTTATGTCCCGACATTTTTCTTAGAAAAAACAATTATTACAATTGAGAGTAAAAGAAATAAAAAATATCTTTACACTGTTGGCACTATTTTTACAATTCATTTCCCCTAATCTTCATGTTCCCGATAAACCGGCACCGACCTAAGTTAAGAACTTGAAGGTAAATGGCCCCACTGATTAAAGGAAAAAAAATTGAAGACATAAGTTATGTTTAAGAAGTATAAAATTATACGAATCTCTCCTCCTCTTTATATTTAAAAAAGTTACACATTTTTTTATTTCTCTTTAAAATCTATACAAATATTCTCTCAAGTATAATGAAATTGTTTCGCCTTTCCTTCATTTTTAAATTATATTTAGATTTAATATTATTATTGTTGATATGAGTTTATTCAAGTAATATTGTGCATTTGATTATTGATTGATTGAAATAATTTATTTGGTTTCTGAAATTTATAATTGTTTATTTGGCTTTTGAGTTTGGTGGAGTTGGTTTAATGATTTTGTTGTTTATCCTGATGTTTATTTGGTTGGTAATATTCATTTGAATCATAAGTTTATTGGTATGATAGTTTGATTAGGTTTTCTTGAAAGAAAAAAATAATATCAAAATTATCTCTATTTGAAGGAGAAAGATAAAGAAATTTTAAAAAATCAAATATTCATTAAATGCCATACGTAATGCACTTGATTTACCATTCTCAAGTATTTAGATGACATTTAAGGAATTATTGGTTTTTAAAAATTAAAGAGAAAGATATGTAATTTTCTTAAACCTCTAGAAATTTGTATAGTTTTTAAAATATATTCATCGATACCAAATATGATGAATGTGAATTATTTGATAATCAAGTAATAAATCTGATTTATCTATTGTCTTTTCTTGTTATCTGTAGCAAGAAAATAAACAACTATTGAAAATGATAAGGCTCACAATAGGTACTTATTGGATTATTCTTTATAAACAAATAAGATTTACAATATTACAAAAATCATGTAAACAATATTGCAAAATAAATTTTGTGTCTCGCACAATGAATTGAAGAATATTTGTGGCAAAACAAAAAAACTTAATTGAAACCAAAGTCTTTATAGATTAACATTTAAAGTAGAAAATAAAATGTAAAACTTGAGTCAAATTTGAAACTGAATTAATCCTTATCCAATAGAGTTGTATTCAACTGGTTTCGATCGGATCCCTGAAGCAGGGGCAAAAGAACCCAAGTGGTATTTTTTTGAAAAAAAATTACCAATTTGGCATAGTTTTGAAACAAATTACCAATCTGGTGTCTGGGTCACGCCCAAATTTGGGCGTGACTTAATCCGTCTCTAAATCCGTCTCTAATTCGGTCGCTAACCGATTTTGCGACGGAATATTGTATTTTTTATGTTTGCGACGAAAAATTCCGTCGCAAAAACTGTTAGCGACGGATATAGAGACTAAAATTGGCATGCTTTAATTTTTGACGTAAAATATCATTTAATATTATTAATTGTTATTTTAATCTAATTTTAAAGTATTTTTAGACCGATCTTCACCATAGATATGATCTTTTTTATTTTTTTAATATTATTTTAATTTTATATGATTTTGTTTAATATTTTTTGGATTTTTTATATAACTAATCTTCTAATTTCAAAATTTTTTATATAATTAATCTTCAAGCCTCCAAAAAATTTCTTGTTTTCTAATTCTTGAAGAGTGAGACTTTCTCTCTTAACTAAGAATTCACTATTATCTAATTTTGATTTACATTTTACACACTAGCTGTGCAACTAAGAAGAAAATCTTTTCTTACCCATTTCAAACTATCATTCTTTTATTTATTTTTTTAGTTACTTCTCTTAATTTCAAGTTCTTTTTTTAAGGTATGAAATATAATATATAAATAAGATTATATTTAGAATTCTCAATAATTGAACAGAATATGTTTTCAAACCAAAATTCGTAATTCAAAACAGGTTACTAGCAATATTAATTAAATGATAAATGTAATTCATAATAGATTTAAAATATTAATTAAAATATTAAATGTAATTCAAAGTAATTATAATATAAATTACTAAACTACTTATTTTAATATTTGGGGTATATCCGGTGGAGACGTATTTTATGTCAAAACGTTCGATCCTTTTTCATGGTTTAATAAGTTGAATAGATGCAGTCCCAGCTTCTACACCAATATCTTGTCCTCCTGTCCTGTTAATTGCTTGCAAATTTGGCTAATCATGTAACGACCATGAGCTCTAGCATTTGTTGGCAAATGAGACTGGGGAAATTATAAGGATCAAGCATAGGGTCAGCAATAAGGAACATGGTGTTGAAGAATTCATTTTGTGATAGAGTCTCAACTCAATCAAGGGATCTTGGTTGTACGTGGTGGGAGAGAGTGAGCTATTTCTTCTAAGGTGTTGGTTTATGGATTTATATACCTCCTCTTTCATGTGTCAAATATAAGAATTTTTTTATATATCAAATATAAGAAAATTTAAATTTATTATATTTTATTTAATGTTATCTTATTTTGTTTAATGTTACTATATCTAAACTACAATTCATTTAATTGGACAAGAAAAAATACGAACTAACTTAAAAAATAAAAAACCTAACATTTGCTAAATGCACCCCCATTTTTGATAAGCTTAATCTTAATATTTAAAGTCATAAATTTTGATAGAAATATCCGATGGAGGCGTATTTTATGTCAAAATGCTCGAAATTAAGAGAAGTAACAAAAATAGCATGCAATTCACTAATTGAATGAATAAAAAATTAGAAAAGAAGAAATTTTTTGGAGGTTTGAAGATTAAATCGCAATTTTGAGGCACTTAGAGGCCTCTTTTGGGAAAAAATTTTGGGCAAGTCTCTTGGGAACTTGCCAGAAGCTTCTCCTCTCAATTACGAACGCGTGGCCACTGATTTCGCCTCAATCGGACATCCGAATCAAAAGTTATGACCGTCCGAAGTTTTCGCTTCATCTGTGCATGCCACGTGTCGCCATCTGGTGGAACACGCCCAATTTTGGGCGTGACTGGTTCCGCCTGGAGCTGGGCGTGACTGGTTTCGCCTCCATTTGGGCGTGACTCGAGCACTAGATTGATATTATGTTTCAAAACTATACCAAATTCGTAATTTTTTTGCGAAAATATACCACTTTGGTTCTTTTGCCCTGAAGCAGGAGAATAAAAATAGTTAAAAACTTCAAATTGTTGCATAGTTGCATTGACTTATATACTACTCCAGTTTGCATGCCCTATAAAAGCCACCATAGCTTACCTAAGACTATGCCACTCAGCTTCTACCAACTAACAAAGTAACACTCTCCTATCCTCCTCCTCCTCTTGCTTCCCCTGTTTCTTCCTTTGCCATATATAACAAACAATGCAAACACAACGAGTTAACACTCTCGCGCTCTTCCTCTTGTTGTTGCTGTCTCCGCCACGCGCCGCCGCAGCAAGGCCACCGCGAGATCCGCTCCGGTCATCATGCGCGAAGGCCAGGTACCCAACTCTCTGCGTCCAAACCCTCTCCAACTTCTCAAACCTCGCCACGAAGCCCTTGGACCTAGCCCAAGCCGCGATCAAGGTTAGCCTGGTCCGCACGCGCACCCTCTCCGTTTACTTCAAGACGCTGAATGCCACGTCGTCGCGTTTCGGGAAGAGGCAGCGAGTTGCGGTGAGTGACTGTGTGGAGCAGATATCCGACTCGGTGTCTCAGTTGATCAACACGCTCAACGAGTTGCAGCACCTCCGCGCCGGAACCTTCCAGTGGCAGATGAGCAACGCTCAGACGTGGACCAGCGCCGCCCTCACCAACGGCGACACTTGCCTCACCGGCTTCAACGACGGCGGCTCCACCGCGGACGGTGGTAAAATCAAGTTGGAGGTGAAGCGAAGGATCACCGACGTTGCCATGCTCACCAGTAACGCGTTGTATCTCATCAATCGCCTCGGTGATGATAGCGTGAGTGGGAAGCCTCGCACTGATTTCGGAAACTGATCCTGTCCCGTAACCGTAACTATTTATTAAGACAGTGTTTGGAAAGGCGTTAGAAAGTAGAAACTACGTTCAAACAACGCCTTTTTTTTCTTTTTATCTTTCACGTCTCCAAACACACTATAATCTGTGTGCACAGTGAGCTTTTCGGTAATGGTTTTTTGCTACAAGGACGTGATGTATGTATGTATATTAGTATATCAACGTTTGCATCATACTACTTTGATCTAATATGTGATGGCTTACCTCTGTTTTTGCTTAAAGAAAAATGTGTAATTATGGCTTCTTCTAACCTGCTCAAGCTTGCACCTCTTGTTCTTTCCTTTAAGCAAAAGCTAGCTGTGTTATTCTGTACCAACACAGGTTGATAAAAGAATTAAAGAAGTGTGAATGCATTTAGCTTCAACCAATTACAAATGAGAAACGTACTTTATTATTACACATACAATTTTCCTTCTTCTAAAAGCATTTAGTAACGGTAAATAATCTGATTTTTATTTTCAGGAAATATACTATTATTGAGGAATAATAATACATAAATTATTTTTCATTTTAAATGTCTAATCAATATTTTTTATAATTTTTTCCTAAAAAATATCTATTATTTTTCTTACTAATAAAGATTGATATAAATGACAATGAGTTAAGATTCTTTACAAAAATTAATCATCATTTTTCAAGGAATTAATTCCATTTCCATAATAAATAAAAATCTTATTTTTTATATTTCTTTTTTAATTATATATTACATTTTTTTTTTAGTTTCCAAGGGTTGGATAACGCGATCATGAAACATGCATATCTATCTGCGTTCTCGATTTTTGTCTTTTCTTGTTCACAAATCTCTGAAAGTTCAGTCATGTGACATTGTGGCTTGTATGAATGAGATCTCTATCTCTTAATAATTGTCGCACATGACAGTACTATTGACTATACTCTTAGGTTCCGAATTCTGACTAATTGCCGTGGGAGACTATCCAAACTGGTCTGCCATGTGAAGTGCGGAACAAGGAAGAACTTAAGTATAAATATAGTCTTCTTGACCATATCGGGTCGATCTAAAATGATTTTTTGATGTATGGAAAACAGAGATATGTGAATAAACTACTTGCACTATACAAGTGTTCAACAATCAAAAGTCATTTAATTTTTTTTTATCAAACAATGGTGATTTCATAAGTACTTCAAGCTGTTAGTTTTGAATAATGTGACTTTACTGATTTATATAATAAGTTTTTACAATATATTTTATTCTTTATTCTTTTATATTTCCATCATATCATTCATTTGATTTAAAACATTTTCTCTTCTCTTTTTTATTTATCTTTTCAAGTTATAAGATTATATGTTATATAAGCAGATTTACCTAATCCGATCCGAACCGATTGATTAAATTGAGACTTGGTAACCTAACTGAGTTGATTTTTCTTTCGAATCAATTATATAATTGATCTAGTCAAATCTAACCGGATTAGTCACTGAATCCTAATTGAGTTGGGACCAACCAACCATTTTTTTAAAAAATAGATTTTTTAGTTTAAATTTTAGAGTATAGATTTACTTTTCTTACTCAAATAATGTTAGTTATATACTTATACATAATAGATACATATATAATTTTAAATTTTTAATATATCAAGTTAAATCGGACAAATTATTAATGCACTGATTGAACCACTGATCCACTTTCTCGATCAAATTTCACAACAATTATGTATATAAGTATTATTATCCATTAATTTTTTGTTGTCTTCCAACCGATAGATGATTCCATGCAGGTCGTATCTATAACTTTTTTGACCTTAGGCAAAACAATTGTATTTGGAAAATTTTAATTAAGATTTAATTGTTAAATAATTTAAACATCTCATTCAATAATATTTCATTTAATTTATATTTTTACAATATAATTTATCTCAAGTTAATTTTTTAAAAAATATTTTTTTATTTTTTCGAGAATGACAACAATTACTAGTATTATTATATTATATAAATATTACATGCATGTAAAAAAAATTAGGAATTATAAGATTGGTTTTTATGGTAAAAGGAGAAGGAAGGAAAAAATTCACATGTTCGATTAGTTTGCTAATAAAAATCTAACATTTAATAATTAACATTTGTTGTTGATAATTTTTTTAAAATAATTAACTTTTTAATATAATTTAATATTTCTAATAAAATATTTATTTCTTTTGTTACTACTTCTTTGATTATGTTTGCTTCACGAAATAATTTAAGATCACTAATATCAAATTAATATTTACTAAAACATTTAAGATTAATATAATATATTTTAATTCATTCTCTTTTAAATTTCTGAAGAACTTAGAGGGAATCTAAGACAATAACTTCATTGGTCTTGGCATAGCCACGATTCTGATTCCATGCGTATATGACTAGCATCTCTTGTAAATTTGCAGCAATTTTTAAGGCCTCGGACCATATGACAATTTCATGTCAGTATAAAAGGCAATTAGTTTGGGTGGCAGCGCTTTTTATTTTTGTAAATTACATATACCTTTCCTTAATTTAGGACTTATTACATTCATACTTCCTCTATTAAAATATATTTATTTGCTTCTGTAACTGTTTATTTTTTACTGAAAGGTCCAAATAACCCTTTTGAAAAAGGGGGTGTTGATAGTAAAATTGTGGTGCAAGTAAAAAAACTTACTCTTCTAAACCCTCGACAAACCACTATTCCACAAAGGGTTGAACTTTATACATCAGTATAAAGACTAATACACCCAGAATTAAATAGTTGATTTTCGTAAATGCCCCTACTTATATACTTAGATTTGAACTATTCATTCGGCGCCGCTTTCACACATACACCATACACCTTCGTCTTCCTTCTTCGTTGCTGTGATTTGGTTCCGTTCGATGGGGCAGGTGATACATTGGGGTGACCTGAGGCGCGTTTCGGGTTGTTGACGGTGGGAGGTGGTTGATTGCGGCAACCGGCATGAGGTTCGTCTTCGTTTTGGTTTGTGTTATGGATGCTACGGATTGGTGAATCCGTATACTCCATACGGACTGATTAATCCGTGGGATTGGTAATCTGTAAGTAAGATACGGATTACTCAATCCGTATGAAGCATACAGATCCTGTAATCCGTGAACTTCATACGGATTGAGTAATCCGTATCTTACTTACGTTAGAAATTACGGATTACTCAATCCGTATAAGGTTTACGGATTACAGGATCCGTATTCCTCATACGGATTGAGTAATCCGTAATTGTCTTACGGATTGGTTAATCCGTAAATAACCTACGGATTACTCAATCCATATGAAGTTCAAAATTGAGGCATTTTAAAATAATGATGAAATTAATTGTGTTTTGTTGGTAATTTTACATATTTGAGCCCTTAGAAAATTTAATTAGATTACATTATATAATTAGATATTTTTTATTGATGATAATATTGATTATTGGATCGAAGAAGCATTATATTTGGTTAATTAATTTGGTTATACATTACATCATAGATCCAATTGTGGTGCTTTGTGTTTTTTCATTGAATCGTGTTTGAACTAGTTTACTCTGATAATGTTTGGTTTGCTTGTAATGTTGGTTTTGGTATTGGTTATGATGCTTCCAATTGTTGGTTTTGGTACTGGTCTTGATGCTTCCAAATTGAATCCTGATGCACTAAATACAATATCATGTTAGTGTGTAGAAAGTCTTACAGTTCTTTGTTATAGGCCATTTAAGGGGCTTAGAGGACGAGGCTAGAGTTAGAGATTTCTTACTTTGTCATTTAATTGTGTATTTTGGTTGTGCCTTATTGTTGTTATGCTATTATACCACTTATGCTAACCTTTGGTAGTGGTGATCATGATTCCATCACTTAATTAGCTGTGGATTATTACTCTTATGCCATTATATGTCTTTATGATCTTATGATATTAACCACAGTTTTTTATCATATTATGGCTAGAACACGAGGAGGACATCAGGCAGTAGGTGGAGATGTAGGCAGAGGATCTGGTAGAGGGAATAGCGTGAATGAAGAGGCAGCCCCCCAACGTCGTAGGCCTACGGCATCTGCCAGAAGACAAAGGCCACTTGTAGGTGTTGTTGATCCTCCGGCTCAGGATGGTGGTGTTGAGGAGCGGCGTGCCGAGGCAGATATCCCTGCCATGGAGGGTGGAGGTGATAAAATACAGTCTTATCCAGGTGGGCCGCAGGATTGTTCAGTTTTGACGAAGTACGCTGACCATGTGGCTGTTCGAGTGTGGAAAGGACAGGTAGTTGTTTAAATTTTTATTGAGTAATCTGGTTTGATTGATTAACAATATGACTGACATTCATCTAATTTGTTTGCAGGAACGTGCTGAGTTGAAATTGGCTTCGCACGAAAGAAAAGTTAGTAAATTTGGGCATCCTGCACTCGAGATAGAAGGACTGGTTGCTGCTAGCAGCTTAGCCCCGTTGATTTCATGCTCAGTCGACACCGGTGACAAGGGGTTGCTGTTGGCATTTGTAGAAAGGTGGCACACCGAGACCAGCAGCTTCCATCTGCCTGTCGGGGAGCTGACGATCACTCTGGATGATGTTGCGTCGCTATTGCATATCCCCGTCAAAGGAGATTTGTTATTGTACGAGACTGTTGATGTTGGACAGGGAGTTTGTTTGCTTGTTGACTTGCTTGAGGTATCCCCTGAAGATGCCGGAGCGGAGATGGAGCATTGCCATAGGGCATACGTGCGCTTGTCATGGCTGCGAAACATCTATGCTGTGAACTGTCAGCAGATGAGGTGGATTGTAGCAGCCAGAGCATACTTGCTTCATCTGGTTGAGTGCACACTCTTTGCCAACAAGAGTGCGACACACATTGGTGTGGTGCTTTTGGAGGTATTCTGCGATCTTGAAGACTCAGGACGATATGCTTGGGGTGCGTCAGCATTGGTTCACATGTATGTTAATCTTAACTATGCGTGTCAGCACCACGGTAAACATCTTGCCGGTTATATCACGTTGTTGCAGGTAATGGTTTCCAGTGTTTTCTTACTAGAGTATAGGAATAAATTTGTTAAAATTTGTTCATGATATGTAATTAATGTTGTTAATTTTGGTGTAGAATTGGATCTATGAACATTTCCCATCCGTTGGAAATGTCACTGTTGACTAGAGTTACCTGGAGACACAACCACGGGTGTCGATGGAAGCCTGCCCAGGCATTACCGTGCAGCAGTTATCGTAGGCGCCTAGACAGATTGGTTACGGAGGATGTATGTTGGACTCCCTATGGCGATCATCGTGCGCATAGAGAGTTCAACATCATTTCCCTATTCTCTGGTCATATTCAGTGCAGACCGAATGTTGTCAGGCTTTTACCGGAGAGAGTGCTTAGGCAGTTCGGATATGTGCAACCCATTCTAGAAATCCAATCAACAGATTCGCCAAGCACAGAGGAGGTCGAAGAGGCATGGATACATTTTGGGGACCACGTTGTAGTCACTGGTGAACAGGTCAGTCACCCCAGTCAGACAGTGGTTGGGTATATGGAGTGGTTTTTCCATATGTCTCATCCATATATGAGTCCCCCTCAGATTGGTGATCTTGTTAGACACCCTCTGTCTGATCCACATGCTTTATCTTAGGAGCCAGCACCAGTTCCAGCTTCATCTGAGGACCGTCGTCATGCTTTTGTATGAAACAACTATATCACAATTTGCCAACAATTGTTTTTTATTGTGATGTTAATAACCTTTACTGTTTAACGACTAACATTTTTGACATTTGTTCAGACTACGTGTCAAAGGCTAGCAGAAGGCTTGCAAGAGATGCTAGACTTGCGTATGGTTACTCATGGTACTGATGCATATACCGCTACTGAGCGCCTACTACGTATAGCATGTTCTGTGTCCGAAGTAGGATGTGTGTATTCGCGACAAAGACGGACGAGGCAGAGGCACGAGTAGTGATGTTGCTGGACACATGACATTTCATTGTATTTAGGCAGAATATGACTTTGATGTGGTCACATGACATTTCATTGTATTTAGGCAGAATATGACTTTGATGTGGTCGCATGACATTTTATTTTGTTACTCGTACTTCATTTAGACAACATTATTGTAGTTATGTCTTTTTGATCTAATATCTATTTTCACTTATTTTGTTAACAATTTAAATCATTTTTTCCCTAAACTTTGTTCATTTAATGAATGTGAACGGATCAGCCAAAGTGTAACGCCCCGTACGCGTCCGATTTGTTAACATTCCATTATATCCATTTACGCAACAATTTCAAAATAAACAATTTCATTTGGAAGAAAAACAAAATATGACGTCATTATAACATCAGTTGTACATCATATATGGTGAATTCTCATAATATACAGTGTGTATATATAACAAAACTATACAATTCCCTCTCAGGGTACAAAAATAATAGGCATAAAAACAAAAGTAGAGCCAACATGCTCTTCAACACTATGCCTAAGGTTCTCACAGAACCTATCCCTGCTCGGGCCTCTTGCCCTGGGATCTCTCAGCTGCTCCTTGAGTATCACCTGCAAAACATAACCCCCAACATGGGTGAGATAAAAATGTCAGTAAACTCAGGGTCCTTGGAGGTCTTTCCTCCCCCTGGTTCACTTCCATGCATATAATATCAAAATTGGCATTACAGCTAGCCATCACAACTCTCAAGCCATAACAACACATATACATATGTCTCAAGGGTTCATCATCACCCTTTTCATAACATACATCATCATCATTTAGCCATCACGGCCCTCAACAGTTCACAACACATTAAAACACAATCACGTGTACATGGCCTATATATATATATATATATATATATATCCTTTACCAATTCCTGAGGAAGCTACATCCATCTATATGGGCACATCTCACATCAGGACTCCCTATCATTAGCCTGAGGAAGCTACATCCATCTATGTGGGCACATCTTACATCGGGACTCCCTATCATTAGCCTGAGGAAGATAAATCCATCTATATGGGCACATTTCACATCAGGACTCCCTATCATTAGCCTGAGGAAGCTACATCCACTTATGTGGACACATCTCACATCAGGACTCCCTATCATTAGCCTGAGGAAGCTACATCCAACATATATATATACCCTCTATTCTATTCTATTCTACTGGTCAGAGGAATCTCATCAATCAACACACATAACCTCAGTCTAGGTATATCAGGTACATGGTTTCAATCCAAACAGTAACACACAATTTCAATATACATGCATTAACTCATACAATGACCATCACTCCCTCTGGAGTATGGTGGAACACAATCAGTGGGAAACACTCCCAAGAACAAAGAGCTTACCTGGCAATGCAGTGCTCTGCTGCCCAATCTCTGGACTGTGGTCTTCGCCACCGACACCCTTGGTGTCACGCCCTATACAAAGGCACACACAAGCAAGAATCATCAACGGTCCTCAACCGTTTAAAAGAAAAGCAAAGCATTCCCTTTCCATTTAAACCTCTTTGTCTTCTATCTTAGAGTTATTTGAACTACTCATCTTATAGGCTACTCACAAACCCTTAACAAGGTCTATCTCGGCCTAACCAAGGTACTAGAGTCTCCCAAAGACTCTGCACAAGTCAATTCTATCAGTTCAATTGCCTTCATCCAGGCCAAATATCAACATTTATCAAGTTGGCTAAAATGGTTACTTCAACACTTTTTCACCGTTTATTTAGCCTCCTGAACATCTTTTGTAAAAGCACCTAGGCTCATACATATCATAATACCCTCCATTTAACCCATATTCTTCCTACTCATACATATCTCAGAGTCAAAACCAAAATTCATCAATAGTCATGTTTCAAAGCTTATTATTCATTAGAACAACCCCCTGAACATACTTTTCTAAAGAACCTAAGCCTAATTTCAGCCCTATCACAAATGGGTTACTATTCATCCCATGAACAAATTCCCAAATCAATCGGTAAAACTTGAGTTTCTTACCTCAAAACTGTCGAGGAAGGCTGGAGGATCACTTCTCCAAGCTCTGACGTCCTTGAATCGCCTTCATTCCCTTCCAAACTCAGTTTTACCAAGTTCCCTAGAGAACGAGATCTCTATGATTGATGGTTTTCTCAAGAAATTGAAGCTGGAATCTAGCTTATCAAGAGGCTCTAATCACTTTCCTAGTTGATTATCAAGTGTTTAGATGAAGTATGGAGGAGATATGAAGCTTTCCAACTCATCAATGGAGGAATGGCTTAGGGAAGAAGAGAAATCAGATTTTTCTTCCCAAAATTCGTGAAAATCCCTTTATATAGGGTGCCTGTCCGAGATTTGGCGCTCCTGGCGCCATTTTCACGCCTCCAGCGCCAAATTACAGTGAAAAATGGCCTTCTGACCATTTCTAGCGCTCCAGGCGCCAAACTCAAGCTCCAGGCGCCAAATTCCAGTGAGCTTGGCGCTCCGGGCGCCAATCTCACGCTCGGGGCGCCATTTCCTGGCCGTCGCAATTTAGTAAATTCCAATTTTTCTTTCTTTTTCTTTTATTTATTTAACCTAGGTTATTATACAAAGCATGATTATGTGTGCTACGTAATAATTTCACCTTCCACCCTTCACCTCCCGGTACTAGTTTAGCTGCAACTTAAACGGACAACCACATTTTTTAGTACTACTCACTATAGGCACCATGTTTTTGTTGAATGATCTATACTTTCCACTCCTTTCACAACCAATTAAAACAAATGATGTTATTCCCTTCTTTCCAGTAAACATGTCTGACCTCATTATCACAGCTACAAAACCATTCTGATATGCAACATTTCTAGCCCATTTTAATACATCCTCATAGGAAGGAAACACCTACAAAAATTGATAAACAATGTTTAACTTCCATAATTGATGTATTTAAAAACTTTAACCAATTTACAACTAATAGAATACCTGACAAGTACTGAAGGTTGCAGAACAATCAACTTTTTCAAACGCACTAGGTTCATATCCGATATCTTTATTCATATGAATTTCTTCAGATATTATACAATCATACAGCCAGTCATCGTTGTCAATCTTAACAAATTACAATAAATTTAAATAAGTGACAAAAGAAACACATTATAACAGTTAAAAAACATTAACATTATCAAATTATTTTAATCACCATCCAATTTTAATCACCAACAATATTACAAAATAAAATAATATCAAATTATTTTATGTAAATCAACAAATCAAATGTTTAGTTACACAAGCTATCAAAGTAATGCATTCCCATAAATTAAAACTAACATCTATTTTCACGTATTTCTTTTATTAATAATTGAAATTATTTTTTACCAATTAAAATCATTTTTAAATAGTTTTTGTTAATTATTTTGTTAATTATTCAAGGTATACGGATTGACTGATCCGTATGAATCATACAGATCAGTCAATCCGTATGAATCATACAGATCAACAACTTCTAGATGACCAAACAAATTGGGTAATCCATATATTCCATACGGATTACCTAATCCGTAATTCCCAAAAACTCAGCTTACCTTCTCACACCACTGCACCACCACCGTCTGCGAATCCGAGCAACCCAACGACGGCAGGCCAAACACCACTAGCCAAAACAAACAACTACTAACGACAATGCACTCAAAATGAAAGCTTTGATCATCAAAAATGGAAAACGCATATCGTGCTGCAGGTGAGGTCCTCAGCTTATATTATAAATAATGGAGGGCATTTTCGGCATTTTTAATAATTTCTGGGTGTATTAGTTGTTTTGCTGGTGTATAAAGTTCAACCCTTCCACAAAACACCACAATCCAAACACCTATGCCGCCACCCTAAACCACCTGCACACCACCCAATCGACGCCGCCCACTTCAAAACCTATCACCATAGTCATCAACCAAACCACCAGCAACCCAAACCCAACCAAACAGGCACCAATCTTGACACACCACCGTCACCAACCGAATCACCGGTGCGCCACCACCAAATCAAGATCTAATTGAATTCAAAATCAAATATAGATTAAAAAAAAATTAATAATAGTTAAAAAAAATTCAAAACAAATTTTCGGTTGAGGAATGAAGCTGTGACGAAGGTGTCATGATTATGGGTGTTAAGAGGGACGGATTCAAAAACCTATTAAAAGGGACTATTTTTTTATTATAATTATTTAAATATCTAACTTTAAAAAATATATTTAATATTATTATATTAAAATTAGTTTTATTTTAAATAATAACCATCATAACTATTATCATAACAATAACAAATACACTTAATTTTATAATATTTTATTATAATTAACACCTTAACCATTATAATAATAATAGTAAACACAACTAAATTTACATAATTTATACTAACTAACCAACCTTAATCAATATTGTAATTATTATAACAATAACATATAAATAATTTTATACAATTTTTTATTAATTAAAAAAATATAAGTATATGTACATCGCATGCCACCCTCTCCCGCGTCTTACGTCCCCAAGCTTGCAACGGTGCCAACTCATTTTTGTTCTCGATGAAAAAGTCGATGGTGAGGATGAGGGGGAAAGGGGAGAGAAGGATGGAGCACATAAAGGAGTAACAGACTAACAGTGGCGTAAGGATGAGGGAGGGGAAGAGGATCAAACAGGTTGAGGGAAAGCCCATTTTTGTCCTCAAATTCCATAAAACTAGCATCTACACATCATGTGATCTATTTTGGTTTAACGGAAGTAACACTATTACCGTGCAGGGGTGTATGTGTCACTTAATGGAATTTTTAAGTTTTAAATATAGAAAAAATTAGTATAATTTGCTTTTTTTTAATTATTTATTAGAATATGTTGTAATTAATCATTCCGCCTTTTTGCAATGGTGTGAAGAATTGTTATTATGTTACATTAGTCCCAAATGGGTAAATTATTTGCATAAAGGATTGTACTGATCGATATTCACATGCAATAGAAATAAAATGATTTTTTTTAAATTTTTAACCAAAAATATCTTTTATCTCTTAATTAATTGAGTTAAAGGAAGTGATATCTCTTGCATAAATAATATATTTTCTACATTGAAAATGTCTTTTACATAGAATTGGCTTAGCCTCCCGTAGTCTTGTACATGTATTAATTTTATTTTTTATAATTTATGAGTAATTTTTTATATTAGTTTGAATTTTTAAATATTTGTAGTTATTAATTATTTAGTTTAAATTTTAATAAATGAAAATTTATGCGAAATTATTAAAATTAATCAATTTTAATCAAAGTTTCCAAGGATATTTAGCTCTGATACCTGTATTCAATTTTTACGGATAAAAAATTATTGAAGTTTGAATGTTATAGATATTTTATATCAAATTAAACATCAAATAACATAACAATAATAATGTAAATAGCATAAAATAAAATAGTAAACATAATTAGAAAGGTTGATCGAATAACTTATTGTTAAAATGATTCTAAAAAATTACAATTTAATATAAATTAGTCTTTGAATATTATAATACAAATTTTGTTATTTCAAGAACTAAATTATAATTGAATTTTTTTTCATCAACCCAATAAAATTAACCTAAGATAAATTCTTAAAATGTGAGATTAATCATGTTCTGAGAAATAAACAAGTTATTGCAGACATGATTAAAAGCTAAAAATTATAAAATTATCATGACATTCTAATTTGTATTGTAATAAAAGTTTTTTTTTAAAAAGCTATATATCTATATATATATATAAATGCAACTTTTTTTTTGGTTTCCTATGAAAGAAAGACCTTTTCTTCCTGCATTTCAACAATCGCAGCCTACAGCTCTTGTAAATTCCGGAATAGATAACTTGGAATGTAAAACCTTCATTTTGGACTAACCTTTCATCGGAAAGGGGTGTGTAGGCTGTGATATTGGAGTGCACCAAGAAAAAACCTTAAAAGAAATAAGAGTAAACTGGGCCGAGAAGCCCAATATTTCCCGTGTAGTAATAAAAGTATTTAAACCGGACGCTAATACACTAAATCGGTTTGGGTTTTTGCTTTTGCTTCCCGTGCGTAAACTGATAAACCTTTGGAGCTAGCTAGGGTTTTATCATCGAATCGACCATGGAAGGCATTGAAATGGAGGAAGCTGCATTCGGCATAGAGGAATCCAACGATGACTTGTGCAGTTCGATCCTCTCTCGCTTCGCCAACTCCACCGACGAAACCCACCAACACCTCTGCGCCGTCATCGGCGCCATGTCGCAGGAGCTCAAAGACAACAACCAACCTTCCACTCCCTTCGCCTATTTCTGCGGCGCACGCGTCTCTCTCGACAAATTCACCTCCGAACCCAATCCCCCGAGCCACGTCATCGATGCGCTTCTCACCATTCTCTCTCTCGCCCTCCCCAGAGTACCCCTCTCGCTGCTCAAGAAGCAGAATTCGCAGCAGGGAGAGCCGTTCTCGGAGCTCCTTCTTCGAGTTCTCCGTTCTCCGTCCTCGGCGTCCGAGACTTCGCTGGTTTCCGGATTGAAGTGCCTCTCGCGTCTGTTGATCGCCAGGGAAACTGTAGACTGGTCTGACGTGTCTCCTTTGTTCAATGTATTGTTAGGTTTCCTTACCGATTCGCGACCTAAGGTACTTGTGTGAATTCTGAACCTGAATTTTCTGTGCGTTTTGCATTTTCTACTTTTCTTTTGACTTTGGAGTGTGTTATAGGATTTCCTATCAAGGTTTTTTGGAATTATCACAAGAATCCTAACAAGTCGTAAATAAGATACATGCTTGTACGATCCTGGGTTTGCTTCTGTGATCATTTTTAATCTAGCGGAATATTACTGTGTCTGCACGTTTTGTTTGTGGCGTGAAAATTGATAAGTGGAATCTTTCCCCAGAGCAAGAGCACTTGCAGCATGAGCTAGGATTACATTACAGTTTATTGTAACTGATCACTTTCCATCACATGATCGTTACATCACTTGTGATTAGTTTTCGAGATCTTTTCTTTGGGTCCTGACCAGGGGTGCTCATGATTTGCTTATTTACCTTACTATAACCATACCTAATAAACAACTAGATTATAAGAGGGTATTATAACTATAACCATAAGTAGTTTTTAAAATATGGATATAATTTGATATAACTAGCTATTGTTTTTAAAATATGGGTATATAACTAGTTATGAATAAACTAGTTATATAACCAATTATATAACAAGTTATATCTAAAACCAGTTACATAACTAACGAGTTATGGATGAATAGAAATACCCATTTCTATAAAACTAGTTATAGTTTTATAACTATAGCTATTTTTTTAAATAAAAATAAGTTATTTGAAATATCCATAACTATAAAATTGGTTATAGTCTTATGCCTACTTTTATATAACTAGTTATATAAAACTAGTTATAGTTATAGTAAGTTTTTGAAAACTAGTTTTTTTTAGCATCCCTAGTCCTGAATAAGGAAGCAGTGTGTTTACTGTATTGTGGTACATGCTTGAATGTTATGTGCTATCTATATCTTTCAACAGGTCAGAAGGCAATCTCATTTATGTCATCGTGATGTCTTGTTAAACTTTCAAAATTCCTCACTACTGGCTGCTGCTAGTGAGGGAGTCACAAACCTACTTGAAAGGTTTATTCTGCTTGTTGGTGGAGCAAATGCAAATGCTTGTGAAGGAGCTAAGGAAGCTCAGCAGATTCTGTATATTCTTGATGCCTTGAAAGAATGTCTTCCTTTTTTGTCACGGAAGTCTAAGACCAGCGTTCTTAATTACTTCAAATATCTCTTGGATCTGCATCAACCCTTAGTCACAAGGCGCATAACTGATGGTTTGAATTTTCTCTGTCATTATTCAACATCAGAAGTTTCCCCTGAACCACTACTTGAGTTGTTAAACTCATTGGCTCGTTCTATCGAATCAAATAAGATGTCTGGAGACAGATTGACATTTACTGCCCGCTTGCTTGATGCTGGAATGAATAAAGTTTATTCTCTTAACCGGCAAATTTGTGTTGTTAAGCTGCCCATTGTCCTTAACGCTCTCAAAGGTAAGATGATGTGAATTCTGTTGTGTTATTGAATATTGTTACATGTGGTCAAAAGGCAATTGTGATTTTTTTATTTATTTCTAACTATGCAGATATCTTGGCATCTGAACATGAAGAGGCTATATATGCAGCCACTGATGCCCTCAAGAGCATGATAAATTCTTGTATTGATGAAAGTTTGATTAAACAGGGAGTGGATCAGATAAGTTTGAGTGAAAGCAATGAATCAAGGAAGTCAGCACCAACCATCATTGAAAAAATTTGCGCAACTATTGAGAGCTTATTTGATTATCATTATACTGCTGTCTGGGATAGAGTATTTCAAATTGTTTCAGCCATGTTTCATAAATTAGGTGCGTGTTTGGATGAGATTATTTTGGATAGGTAAAAGGCTTTTTAATGAGAAAAGTTTTTCCCCCAAAAAAAAAATGGTATATTTTGTAAAATAATTAAATAAGATATAAGAAAAAATTCTGTAGGGAAAAGCTATATTATCATAAGCAAAATTTTAGAGCTTATGAATGAAATCTGTTAGACTATTTTCTTGCCAACTACTTGTTATCCCATTTTATTTCCAACAATTTGAAATACAAACCAATCACCACAAATAGTTTCATACCCTTTCTTTATAACTTAACTATGAAATGTAATTGTTTAGACAATTCAATTGAAATAGATTATCTTAAAATCACTTGTCACCTAACATAACCAAACATAAAATGATAAAACTTATTGAAATATTATTCTTTTTTTACAGCTAATCCAAACACACAAGGTATTTTGGTTGTTTAACAATTAAAAAAGTAGAACAAGTCTTGTTTTACTTTCTTTCTGTGGCTTATTAATTTTTTGGTTGGTGATTGGAGATATGTATTATTTCTGGCAGTTTGATTAAATTTTATAAAACTTGATGTGATCTCCTTTCATGGGTTCTATATTTAGCTTCTGACTTGCAATATTTAGCTTCTGACTTACAGTCTTTGTAATATTTCTCTTCTGAGATTTTTCTATTATCAACACAGGAAATCATTCTCCTTATTTGATGAGAGGAATACTCAAAAACATGGAAGATGTGCAGAAGCTTCCTGATGAAGATTTTCCATTTAGGAAACAGGTCTTATCTTTTCACCTTTTTGCGCCTAAGTTATGTTAATGTAGAGCTTAAGATTGTATGCAATAGCTTGGACATGTTCCATTTTCCTAGCCAGGACTGTAGGTCCCTAATTTGTCAACCCACCTGCTGTTCTAGCCTTCTAGGTGACAGATCTGGGTTTATCCCATGTAAAATGTAATATGTATTTATAGCGGCATTTAATGTTGTTGATGAATAATGCATGTGTTTAGCCCATAACAAAGTATAACTGTTCAAAGCTGTAGAATTGATTTTTTATTTTATGTTCTATAATTGTTGAAGAAAATGAGTGTATTACTTTTTCTTGGTTCATTTATTAGTCAATATTATATCGATAAGTTTGTCCTCATTTGAGGATCTGGGAGTTTGTGATCTTTTGTTTTTTATGTGAAATAATTATTGATTTTTAGTACATTTTACAATGTGCAGCTGCATGAATGCTTCGGATCAGCTCTTGTTGCAATGGGACCTGAAACTCTGCTGTCTCTTATACCTCTAAATTTGGAAGCTGAAGATTCATCTGATGCAAATGTCTGGCTTTTTCCAATTCTAAAACATTATATTGTTGGCGCACCTTTAAATTATTTTACAGAAGAAATTCTGACTATGATTAAGCGTGTTAGGGAGAAGGCTCAAAAGGTATAGAACATTTTTAAAAAGTGCAGCAGTATCGTATTAAATCACAGTACTAATTTCTTTGTGCATTTTGCAGCTTGAGAAGCAAGGATTAATGGTGTCATCAAGGAGTGCAGATGCACTTGCATACTCTTTGTGGTCTCTGCTGCCTTCTTTTTGCAACTATCCTTCAGACACTGCTAAAAGTTTCATGAATCTGGAGAAACATTTACGTAGTAAGCTGAAAGAAGAACCCGATATCCGTGGAATAATATGCACTAGTGTGCAACTTCTTATTCAGCAAAACAATATTGTGGATTCTAACGACAAGGGTTATATGGGTGAAGATATGGCCAAAGAACAAGTTCTGGTTCATTATTCACAGCAGGTTGCAAGAGACAATTTATACGTGCTGAAGTTATCTGCAAGGCACTGGTTAAAAGATCTTTCAGAAGTATTCCTTAAATCTAGCAAAGATGATGGTGGTTGTTTGCAGGTACTAAAACTAAAAGAAATTGGGAATAGTTCTTCGATGTACTGTAGTTGAACAGAATGCATGTGTTGCCTAACACAACATAAAACTAGAATTTGCAGTTCTGTATATGTTTTATTCTCTAATTTTTCCATGATTTTGATAGCCTAGATATTTGATATTCATCCTTTATTATCTAAAGGATATGTTTCAGCAGTCATTGTAATTCCATCTTTGGTACAGTTTTTGCTGTGTAATGCTCATCAGATTTACTTGTTAACTGTGAATTGGTTGAGACTCTTAATGTCCTGTGCCAATCACCATAGTGGAGCAACAAATATTTAGGCAATTTATGTAGATAATTGTCAAAGAAATAATTCCTATCTGCATTTTGTGCTTTAGACTATCATTTTCTGAGTTGCTTCATGTGATGTGACTAGGCACTAAGATTTAGTCATGGTTTAAGTAAATATTTGTGGACATGTGCTAGTCAATCAAAAGCACAAGATCTATTAAAATAATAATAAAGCTTGTGCTGAAGTTATTTAAATATTATTCTGAGTTTTTTTATTTGTTTTGCCTATCGACATTGTGCTCATGTAAGAGTTGTTTTAGGGAGATATTGCATAGATAATTGAGTCCAAGAAGCTTCAGACAACAATGGCTCACAGATATGTTAATTAGAAAGATTGTGATTATTAGAAATGTTCATGTGTGGCAGCCATTTTCATTTCATGTCTTAATCTCATCTTTGATTTATGGGCAATATTTGCCTGTAAAATATTCCTCTGGACCTAAAAGCAAGAATCTTGTCATATAGGCAAGTTCTGGGACAGGTTAATATTGCATGGTTTACTGTATCCTTTTCATGAACAGACTAATTTTTGTTGGCTTCTTTGTTACTCAAGAGTGGAGAATTGAATTGTTCTTCTCTGTTACGTTTAATGTGCACAAGAAGTTAATAGTGACAATCTTGCTTCTTGTACAGCGTACGATTGGTGATGTTGCTTCTATAGCTGATAAAGCAGATGTACGGAATTTATTCAAGGAGAAAATGTGGAAGCTTTATAAATGCACACGAAAGGCCAGCAAAGTAGGCAGTTCCAAAAATTCTCATTCTATGCAGATTGATGATGCATCAAACAATTTGTCCCCAACAATTTTAAGGTGCTTATAATCATCTATTTCTCTCCACTGTCTCTAAATGATTTTTCATGAACTTGTAAATTTTATTATAGTCTGTCACATCTGCATTTTACTTAAATTTCCTTATTCTCTTGGGTTTCTGCATTTATTTCATACAATGTCTTTTTATCCCAGGGCACAGCTTCTTGATTTGGCAGTTTCACTGTTGCCTGGTTTAGATGCTGAAGATATTGCTCTATTATTTGAAGCAATAAAGCCAGCATTGCAGGTTAGAATGTGATATAAAGTGCTACAAGCAATTTCTAATTCCTTTTTGAATGTTGGGATGATTGTGGTGATTACTATTTGCAGGATGCTGAAGGTGTCATGCAGAAGAAGGCATACAAAGTACTTTCGATCATTCTGAGGGTATTTCTCTACTTCATTTTATTTTCCAGTCAACAAAAAGTTTTAAATTAATTTCATTTTAATGCAATGGTTTCATTTCAAAATTCTTGTTGCAATTTCTTACCTAAAATGCTTCCATCACTGTCATGTATATGCATATTGGCAGGAAATATGGTTGATTGGGTTCTATTAATTGGCAGGAAATATGGTTGATTGGGTTCTATTAATTGACTTACCTCTATGTTGGTTAAGTTATTGAAGTGATCATCAACTATGTCATTAATTTAGAGTTTTTTAGAGCACCACAAATTGACTTTAAAAATTGATAATTTTATGACAGCTTGTTTCATGCTGGTAAAATATTTCAGCTTACAGTTTTCTCTTTGGATATTCTTGACAGAGCTCCTCCAATGATTTTGTTTCATCAAAGTTTGAAGAGTTGCGTCAAACTATGGTTGAAGTTCTCCCATGTCATTTTTCTGCCAAACGACATAGACTTGATTGCCTTTACTTCTTAATAGTTCATGTCTCAAAGTCCAAGGTATTCAATGCTGGGCTATTGCTTTAATGTTTTTGGTAGACTATTGCCATGTCCACTGACCCCAATTAGCTTGGGTTAAAGGTGCTATTGATGTTGATGTTGATTGGCATGTATGGGTATGAATAATCTGAAATTATGCACTGCCTGCAGGATGATATGGAGCACTGGCGAGACATTTTCCTTACTGAAATTATACTTGCTCTCAAAGAGGTAATGTCCTATTAATTGTTGAAAGTTTTTAGTATTACAGTTTTACTTTCCAAAGGACGTGAGACTGGCCAAGAGTGTCTATATATATTGTCCATTAATTACTATGATATATTTGATTAATGCCTATTGTTTTCTGTCTTTACATTTCTAGTATCTCTGTTGTGATCTTGATGTATACTCATTAAAGACAATGCTTCTACTTTATTTATGGGGTGAGATGGCTTTTCTTGTGTTTGATATGGCAATAAGCAATCGGTGAAGATTTTGTATGTGCTTTAAACTATTGTGTGCATATAGATTGTGTTGACAAAAGGATCACAAGATGTTTGGCACGGGGATTACTTGTTCTCTCCAATAGCTTCTAAGCGTACTTCTTGAGGTTACCCTTGCAGGCTAATAAAAAAACCAGGAACAGGGCTTATGATATTCTTGTTGAAATTGCCCGTGCATTTGTGGATGAAGAGAGAGGTGGGAACAGAGAAAGCTTGAATAACTTTTTTCAGATGGTAAATATCCTATTTAAAGTTGTTCTTTTATCATTAATGTAAAACAATGAATATCACTCCACTTATATTTTTTCTGACTTGATATCATCCTCAATTGTTTTTGTGCTGTTTCATGAGCTCAGGTTGCTGGACACTTTACTGGGGAAACTCCACATATGATAAGTGCAGCAGCTAAAGGTTTAGCCCGTTTGGCTTATGAGTTCTCTGATCTTGTTTTAACTGCCTTCAAATTGCTCCCAGGCACACTTACTCTCCTGAGGAGTGATAATAAAGAGATAATCAAGGTTTATTTCCTTGTCTATTTGTTGGTCAATTGCATTGCTGACCGAGGTAATGTTATTTCCTAGAGCTGCTAATTAAATGTGCTCTGTCACATCATTCTGCAGGCCAATCTTGGTTTTTTGAAGGTATTAGTAGCCAAATCACAAGCAGAAGGCTTGCAAATACACTTGAAAAGTCTGGTGGAGGGTTTGTTGAAGTGGCAAGACAACTCAAGAAATCATTTTAAGGCTAAGGTTGTTTTGCTTGTCTCATGATCTTTTCTTCTGGGTACATTTTCATTGATTTGTAGTGGATGACTGCTGTTCGGAATTGAAGCTACTACTACTATATTGTAAACTGTGAGATTCAATATTTTTTCAGGTTAAACTTCTTTTGGGAATGCTTGTCACGAAGTGTGGACTTGAGGCTGTTAAAGCTGTCATGCCTGAAGAACACATGAAACTTCTTTCCAACATACGCAAGGTCTTTTGAATGTCATTCTAACGAATACTTTGCATAGAAGTGTTTCAGGAAATTTCAATCCATTTTTAACACTGAAAAAAATCCATTTTTTAAACAGATCAAGGAGCGGAAAGAGAGGAATCGAAGTGCCAAATCAGAAGAAACTAGATCTCATTTTTCAAAAGCAACGACATCCAGGTAACAATTATGTATTTATTTGCATTAATAAGAAACAAAGACAGTGGTTTAAATCCCACACACCTCACTGTGTGACACAATATATCTAACATTCTTTCACCTTGCACTTCTAGCATTTTAGACGCATATATATACTGAAATCCCAAATAGTGGTGCTGATCAGGGGTGCCCAAAACCACTGAGTAGGATAGTGGGTAATGGGATTGTCACTATATGGAAATGTAGAGGCAAATTAAATAATTTATATGTTTCATATATAAATGTTCAAAAATAAAAAAAATAAAACAAAATTAAAGACATCTCTGCAACAAAATGGAAGGTCAGAAGTGTCTTAGAGAGCTGAGAACAGTGAGATAAGAACAGAAACGGCAAAAAAGAGTTCTAGAGATTGTGCCAGAAAACAGAACAATGCTGGAAACATGAGGATGGCTGCAAAACTTAAGCAATGGCTGGAGATGGCACTGGAGCATAGTGGGTTGTGCTTGATACTTGGGCTGGGCATGTGTGACCATTTTAGAGTAGGGGGTTTCAATTTTGAACCCCTTTCTTTTTTCTGAATGAAACAGGTGTAATTGTAAGTGTCCCCCAAAACAAACCTTCATTGATACTATTATGGGGCAGACAAGTTTAAATCCTTGTTCAGTTGCACCTTTTCGGCACAACAGTGGTGGCAACCGGAACGCCCAATGCAAACTCAATGGTAGGAGCAGCTTAGGTCTGAGAAGCTACTGCTATCACACGTTGTAGTCAATAATGCTGTGATTGCGCGTGAACATCGGTGCCAAGGCGAACAGCTCCCCTCTGCTCCTGAACAACCCATCGTGTCGCGGTTTGGAGTAGTGGCTGTTGTGTCGCGATTTTGTGATGGAGATCGCGCTGAAAAAGTGGACTTCCCAGCCACTAAAACCTTTTCAAGACAGACCTAAAAAAAATCTTGTTCCAACTATGATCTACTATGCTATCGCAATGCTATAGTGTTGAATTCACAACTATGGTTTTTTGTGTGATGTGTATATTCATTTTACATAAATTTTACGTCCAGTACATTAAAATGACAGAATGGTTTTTAGACACAGCCATTTTAAAATGACATGCTTGTTGTATCTCCCAAAAAAAGTTCTGGTTCAATGAATATTGCCTATAATTTGGTTTTATTTATTTAGTTGAGTTCTATGATTAGTTTTCTGCTTTTTAACTTCATTCAAACATTTTATTTTAGTGGATTTTGTGCTTTATTGAAATTGCGAGCCATGTTTTAAGCTGCATCAAAACCAATAATTATTTCAGGCAAAGCATGTGGAATCATACAAAGATTTTTTCGGATTTTGATGGGGATAGTGGCAATAGCAATGCAGAATACATGATTTCTAGAGGGAGCAAGGCTTCCTTACATCCAAAATCAGCAGCATCTTCATTTAGGTAAGCTGTAACTGTAACTTTTAACTTGTCCATTATTCTAATGACTGCCTGCTTCATTGAGTTTCGATATGATCAAAGTAAAAGGATACCCTATTCTTGGATTTATGCCTGTTTAGGGCCTATTTGGATAAATTTATCCAAAAGTACTTTAAGAAGAAAATAAAAAGAAAAAAATGAAATGGATTTTCCAATAAGCTAAAATTAGCTTATGCAAACCATTTTTTAGAGAAGCTATGATATAAGAGAGCTTCTACACATTTAATTTGTTATATATTTTCTCCTCTTAAAAGTACTTCTGAACAAGTTTATCCAAATGGGCCCATGACAACATATTTTGAAAGGTCTGATCTGACACCAAACCATCTGATGATGAGTACTATAGAACTTATCGTACCAAGGTTTGGTTCTGAAAATCAATTTTGACTGACAGTGATCTGTATCTAGGTCCAATATCAGACAGAAGAAGAATTTGCCTGAGCACTTGTCTGACCAATCAGATGATGAGCCACTTGATTTGCTTGATCGGCAGAAAACAAGGTCAGCTCTTAAAACGTCTGAGCATCATAAAAGAAAGTCAAGGTTAGATGATGAGGTGGAGGTAGATTCAGAAGGACGCCTGATTATCCATGAGGAAGGGGAATGGAAGAAGGAAGAACATGCAGATGATGATTTTGATTCTAGGAGTGAACGTGATAGTCACATATCTGCCAAGTCTGGAACTAAAGGCCAGAAGCGGATAAAAACATCAGATTCCGGTTGGGCTTACACAGGGAAGGAATATGCTAGCAAAAAGGCAGGTGGAGATGTGAAGCGGAAGGACAAACTTGAACCGTATGCATATTGGCCACTGGATCGAAAAATGATGAGTCGGCGACCACAACAGCGGGCTGCTGCAAGAAAAGGTATGGCTAGTGTAGTAAAGATGACCAAAAAACTTGAAGGAAAAAGTGCTTCTGGTGTGCTGTCCATAAACAGCTTGAAACCAAAAAGGACTCACAAGAAAGGCAGCAAGGGAAATAAAAAAGCAGCGCGAGCGTAGGTTATTTCCCCTGATATGCAGGTATATTTGATAATCATAATGCATTCGCATTATGCCAATTTTGAACTACCCTGTGCTGTATATCGAAGTTAAATTAAATCAAATTCTGTTTTCTTTCTTCTTCTATTGTTTATTTGATGAGAATCAGGCTTTTTGGGTTGCAGTTTTCTTTGTGAAATCAGTTGTAGTGTTCTGATATTAACATTCGCTAAAGATGGACCGTGGAATTTTTTTACAAATAGGTCAGGCCGGTTGAGTTATCCATAAAAATATTTTTATAATTATTGTACTAAATGACAAATGTTTTATTTTTAGAGTAAATTACACTTATATCTTTTGTATTTTACTCAAATTTCACTTAATATTCTTCCTTTTTTTCACATTATTTTTACATCATTTTATTAACGTCGTTAATTAATGTCAATTGAAATATGTAAGCAGACAAAATTATCCTTATATTTTAATTGTTAAATTTAAATTATCCTCTTCCAATAAGTATCAAAATTTAGGATTCATGTTTCATTCTTTTTCACCATTCACGAGTATTGTTAGTTTTCTTTTTGTTTGCGAGTTCTTTTTCAGCGTCTAGGAAGTGTGAGTTCATCTTTCTCATGACGTTCTTATTCTATTTCTCTTCACCGTTCGTGAGTTCTCCATTGTTACTCTTCTAGTTTGCGACGTTTACGAGTGTCTCCGTTTGTCTTCCTCTTCGACGTTCACAAGTGTTTTGTTTTTCTTTTTATTTTTCACGATTTCTGTTCACACTACTATTATACTTGTAAGTGACCACTGGACCTTATATATAAGTTAATTTTTAATATTATTTATTTAATTTTGATTGTTTATTTTTACCTATTTCTGAATTGGGTTTCAATGGGAGACCAGTTTGGAATTACTTATAATTTTTAAAAAAATCATTTGTTTATTATTGTTGATTAAAATAGTGTTGATGTTTGAGATCACATGAAACACAATAGATGAATTGAAAATCATTTGTTTATTATTTTTTATTAAAATAGTCCTGATATTTGGGACTACTAGAACACAATAGATGAATTGGAATACATGGGTTCTGAACTAGGTCACATAGATATTTTGACTCACTTTACGGACCAACGGGACGAACCAAGTGAAATATGCAATGTTGATCCTGATAAGTTTGAAATGTTCAACGCATATGACTGTGTGAACAACATTGTTAATGATTTAGACTTGTCATCATGTCACCCTTTTATTTTGTGTTTTTGTTCCACTGTTAGTGGTAAAATTCTTTCCCTTAAGATTGATCATGATGTGTTGAAAATATTTGCTGAAAATTAAAATTCAGTTCATATGTATGTTAATAAAACAAAGGATGAGAGGAAGGGTGTTAACATTGCATACCAACAATGTGAGTTTAGGTCCAACAAAAAGTTGGGTTTATGTCCAATTACAAAGAAAACAAAAAAGAATCAAGAGTCTTAAAATATTTTCAGGTTGAGAGGAAGATGATGATATTTTAAACATAAAATTTTATTAAAAGTCAATCAGCATGTGCCTAAGTTTTGTTAAATTATTAAACGGTGTTTAGGACGGAGGGGGTATGGGTGTAATGTGAGTTAAACAATTAAGAGATTTTTTGTAGGGTACAAAAAGGGAGGAGTTTCGGGTGAAATTTGAGTAAAACACAGGAGATTCGAGTGTAATTTACTCTTATTTTTATTGCACCTCAGTTCTAATGTATATTATTAGGATTAAGAGGTGGTTCTAATAGTAAAAAGGCATGTAAAATAAAACATTAATGTAAATTTTAAGCTTAAGTATATTGCAATTTAACTTTCAAAAAAAGGATTTTTTTTTCTTCTTTTTGTTTTTATTTATTTTGAAGGGGTTAAATTCATGTTATTACGAGTACTTGATTTCTTTGTAGTCTATAATGAAAGTGATTTAACATTCAAAATTTTGACGTATAAAATATTGTACATGATCAAGTTTGTGATGTTCCGTCTAAAAAGATGTTTCCCTTGTGCCTGATTGGCTCTGCCAATGGACTCAATAAATAGACGACCATGATTATTAATGTTTACAAGGACTAGTTGGTAAGATTGGCTCTCGTAGATACTACTAGTCCAATGCCACTAGGTTTGAATATAATCGTACTATAAATTCAGTATTTCACTATCAGATAGTCTCGTGCATTATTGGCTTCTAGCCTCATTGTCTACTACTTGTCCTTTGCATCAATGATCTTTTATTCGTTTTATTTTGAGTAAATAGTCATTTTCATCTCTGAAGGTATATAATGCTGATAAATTTGTCCCAAAAAGATGAAAATTCAAATTTTTGTCCATGAAAGTGAAAAAAGTGTGACAAATTCATTCCTCCGTTAATTTTCGTATGTTACCGTTAATTGAAAAAGCATACGTGGCACATTCAATCGCGAATTTGTCAACGTCCTACACATTTAGGGACAAATTTGTCAACTCTCTATCCAAAATGTAATTTATTATTCATATTCTTTTTTTTTTAATCATTGCAAGTATAAAATTATAATAAACACTTAAAAATTAGAAACCAAGCGCAAACATAATAATAAACATGATTAATAAGCATAATTTGTTTGTTGCTCTAAAATTTATATTGTAACAACATTAGGTAATAACAAAATCAAATTGGATCTCATTTTGTTGTAAGGATTAATTTAATGACTGTGTATTTTAATTTGTTTGAGTTTCATATTTTAGGTAAGGTACTATCTCATATTTTGAGGACGAGTCCTAAAACGGCGGTAAAGTTGTGTCTTGGTGATTTGTTGGTTATGGGTTTGAATCCCAAAACAGTCTCTTTGCATATGCAAGGGTAAGGTTGTGTACAATATCCCTCCCCTTACTTGCGCATAGCGTAGAGTCTCCGGACAATGGGAAACGTAGTTTTTTTTTTGCTATCTCCTATTTTTGCTTTGAAATTTCTAATTTGACACTACCTTATCCAAAATATGAAACTCAAACAAAAATGCAAAGTCATTAAATTAATTCTTTCAAAAAAATGATATCAACTTGATTTTGTCATTACCTAATGTTACAATAGAAATTTCAGAGTAACAAACAAATTATGTTGTTTGTTTTAACTTATGCTAGTTTTCCTAATTTTTAAGTGTTTATTATAATTTTATGCTTGCGATGATTAAAAAAGGAAAAATATGAAAAATTAAATTATATTTTGGGTAGAGAGTTGAAAATTCGTCATTGAATGTGTAGAATGCTGACAAATTCATCCCTAAATGTGCCACATAAGCTATTCCAATTAACGGTGATGGGCAGCAATTAATGAAGGGATAAATTTGTCACACTTTTTTAACTTTTAGGGACAAAATTTTGAATTTTCATCTTTTGAAAATGAATTTGAGTGCTCCATACATTCAGGGACAAAAGTGATTATTTACACTTTTATTTTTATTGTGCATACACATGATAGGAATAAGATTTTTTTTAATTCAAAAGTATAATAGTTGTTTAACTTTTATTTTTAAAAAGAGTAATCCAATTTTAAAATGCAAATTTGTAATTTAAAAGAGAGGGTAAAATAATTTTTTAAACTCAATAAGTTTCATGTCTTAAGTTCATTATGTTGTTTGATAAAAACAAAAAGTTAAGTATTTGTATTAGTTGGACTTGTACTAAGTTTATTGTATTTATACAATTTATTTTATATTAATTCTCTAAAAATGAGGGAGAATTTTTTTAGATGATATTTTCTTAACAACTAAACAGAAAACAACTAGTAGCAAAGTTTGAATGTTGTAAAGCCCATGCTATCGTGTGCATATAAATAAATAAAATAAAAAATTGTACTTACTAGAATATATATTAATATTTTATATCAATAATAAAAATATGATATGTTTATTTTGACAACATTGAAGCCTAAATATTTAAATCATTGGTTTAAACTTAAATAATGACAGTCTTTAAGGAAATCATGACAATGAAAATAGTAAAAAATAATGCGACTATATTCTAAGATAATATTAACAATATTAAATACTAAAAATTTCATCTAAATTAATACAAAAGTTGAACAATCCAAAGTTATATTGTTTCTTTATTGCAATTTTTGTACATGACAAATTAATGAATAAATGTTAACTTTAATTAAATTTGAGAAAATTTCAAAGGAATAGGCAAGAGTTATATTCATTTGCTTCTATTTTAAGAATAAATTCTTCAACCTTGTCGAATATCTATGAACATCTATTTATTACATTCACTTTAAGAAAAATTGTCTCTAAATGAATCAAAGACAAAACATGTACCAATTATCTCATTCAATAAAAATAATTGACCAAAATTGTATGTCAAATCATTCAACAATCATATCAAAATAAGCTTGAGGCTTAATAAACATTCATAAACAAAAATACCAAGTAGATAAAAATATGGAAGAGAAAAAAGTCTAGTTTTCTCAATTTCAATATCTCTTTTCAAAAAATTTAAAGGCACATAGACAATAGAGTTAATATCAATATCATAAAAAAAAAGTTTCATTCTTTTTCCCAAATTCTCACTATGTACTTGACTCTCAACAACAATATTTGCTGGTCTTGACATCAATTCCTGGCGGGAAAAAAATGTTTTATATAAGACAGCAGAACTTTATGCAGGATATTGTGAAAACAAATAAACTTGTCAAAATTTTAAAATATTATGGCTAATATGACCAGAATAACATATAATCATCTAAAGCTTTATCCATTTAACATACTTTTTTTAAGAGAAAGAACCATAATTAAATATCCAATGAATGAATGTAATTCAATTGACATGTTGAATTTATGAGAAAAAATCTGAATTCAACCCCATAGAATATCCTCTTGGATAGGGTGAAGAGCTTAGTATGACTAAGTTCTGAATAGATTAATTATAGTTGTTGCTAATAATCAAATACTAAACGTCATGAAAAAATTTGCACTAGTAATTCCAAATAAAGCAAGGTTGGTGGCCTTAGCTTGGTTTGCTCTAAACTTGCAAATCATTATAAATGTGCTAAAATTTATTAAACCCCCAGAATGAGTACTCCAGCAAAAACAAAAAAAATGATTGCACAAGCATGAACATTGAAAAAAGGTAGGATTTCAAATTGAATAAGGTAAACGTCGGATATTAGCATAAAATAAACATATTACTTTCACAGAATAGGTGAATAGGTGTAAATGAATAAAAAGCGGAGAATAAATATAAAAGTATGAATATAAACCGAGATAATTTTAGAATTATGAAAGGATAATTGGAGTTGAATAATTTCAACAGAAATTTTTCGTTATGCGAAGATAAGGAGAAAAAATATTATACACAACCTTATTTTTGTATATACAAATAAACTATTTTTAGATTCGAACTCACGACAATTAAATCATCAAGACACAACTTTATCATTATGCCAAGACTCATCCTCAATACAATCATCTTTATTACCTTAACAAAAAAATTATAATATACTATTAAAAGTTACTTTAATTATTTCAATTCAAAATATAAATTAGTCATAATTTATTAAAAGAATATTAGTCTTAATTAACATTTAAAGAAACATAATAATTTATTAACACATAATAGCATAATATAAAATGAATAACACGTAAATAAATTATTCGTGTAAATTGTAAAAATAATAAAATAAAATGTCCAATATTATTCATGACATTAATATTAGTATTTAATTTTATCTAATAATTTATTACCATAATTGTCATTATAAAGCACAAATACTATAAGTTATTATAAAATAATAAAATAATGATTATAAATAAAAAAAATCGCTATAAATTCTATTATTATTATTATTCTTAAGTATATATTTTCTTTCTGATAAAAGAACCCTAATAATTTTTTATTGTTTTTGGTCCTCCAAATTTGTTTGGATAGCACTTTAAATTGAGGGATAATACGTATTATATAAAACGATTATCATATTTTAATAAGTATTTACAGTAAATTATTATAAAACCATGGTAATAATAAAAAGTTACTATATAAAAACATTTCACAAAATTTAATAAATTAATTACAACATTATATGAAATCAAAATTCATTTAATAATTTAATTAATGTAATTTAAATATATGCCTGTTATAACCTTAATTACTTTAAATAAAAATAATGTATTTTATGAATTAAAAAATCAATAAAATTCTTCTAAAAATAATAATAAAATTTAAACAGTAAAAGAATGAATAATGGCACGTAGCATTTGACTACGTGACAATCTTCTTTCATAATATACTATTGATAAAAAAAAGTTAAATTTAAGAAGCTCCTCCATTTTCCTTAATAAAGAAAAATATTTCATTTTTAAAAAAACTACCCCCGAATATACTATGCTTAACTTCTTTTAAGGAGAAAAAAAAAGACCAAATAAGAATAAGAATAAAGACAACTACATGCATTATACAAATTCTTAAGAAATTCTCACTTGCAACTATTTTCTTTTCTTCCTATTTCAACTAATTTATCAAAAAGATGAAATAATAACGTCTGTTGCCATATGTTGGAATCTGTTGAACATATGAATTCTAATTGGTGTTGCCAGTGTGTCTAAAGATATAATATAATAAAATGTCTTTGGATGACATAGGCCCTATATCTATAGACTATAGCCACTTACACTTTGCAAAACTCAAAATCCTCATAAAATTGAAATCACCCTCCAGGGTATATAAATTCCAGTGAAACTGAAAAAGCATAATCTATACGACGAGTCCACTAAATAATCACTGAAAATTGGTTATTGGCCAATGCCCAGAGCCATGAGGGTCTATTTGTACATGGGAATAAAACAAAAGACTGTATATATCCATCCCATCAAAATGGTTGTTAAACGGTTACATCAAAAGTGGGTCAACTCCTACTCTAGCCATTCATGGTAAAGATAGGATTTTATAGTAGTGGATAGATAGAGACTCACTCACTCTCTCCCACCAGGAGCACCAGATAATGATAATCTATCAAAATTCTGATTCTGTAGGCACACAACCAAACCCCATCCCATAAAACAATGTTTCTCAACAGTTATGATCCAACCAACTAATCCACACCGCATATATTCTCACCCAACCAAAACACTGGAGTTAGTATGCAATAAACATTGTCTGGGTACTCAGTAACTGCAACATAAAAACAAACTTAAGAATGGAGTAGAAAAAAGAAAAAAAAAAAAAAAAGAGGAAAACGTAACCACCTCCCTTTTAACTGATATAGACCTTACCTTATAATAAAAAGAAAGTACTGTTCTGAAATCTGTGTCACTTGTATGGTGCAAATATGATTGAAGAATTGTGACCCCCAAAACCAAATGAATTCGACAAGGCTGCCTTGATATCCAGTCTCTCTTTCTTTGAGCCAACAAGCACTTTAGCATCCTTTTATTTTTTCATTTGACCAAATTAGATGATTTTACAATTTATAAATTATGTGACATAACAATTTTAAACAAAAGGGATATTGCAACTGGTAACATACCACTCCGTTATCTGGGTTTTCTAGGTTGATATTGGGATGAACCCACCCTGTCCTAATTGCCTGCATTGAGGAAAAATGAAGTTTATAAATATCTAGTTGTGAAACTTTAGCTACTACACAAATTTCATAAACAAGTGATTATTAGCTTTAACCTGTATTGTGGCCACAGCTTCCACACCGCCAGCTGCCCCTAGTAGATGACCAATCATAGATTTTGTAGAATTCACTCTTAACTGTATTATGATCAGCAACAGCATTAATCAAGAAAATTAAGGAAATCATAATTACCTTTCAAATTTCAATTGGCTAGTAATAGAACAATAGCAATAATATCATGTAAAAGGAAATTTACCTCAGGGTTTTGACCAAAACAATGCATTAGAGCTTGGTACTCCTTAAGATCTCCGGCTGGTGTGGATGTGGCATGTGCATTTATGTAATTCACATCCTCTTTTGATACTCCAGACTGAGCTAATGCCTTTTCAATGCACAGTATAACACCAGCCCCTGTTGGAGATGGAATAAAGAAAACATAAGCACAAGTGTAAGCCTGGAATGATCTGCAGGGACACAAAGCTATATTCTAAACAAAGCACATAATTATTAAAAAGCTATATCTACATGAGCCAGAAAAAAAAAATTCACTCCAGAACCATAAAGAAAATGTGGCAGGATGTATATGGTTAATCTCTTTGACTATACTGGAATTGTCATGATAAAAGTGTATAATTACATTCCACTGCTATTTTAAGATGGTAGGAAGACCCATTGGCCGTCTAAATCACACTGAGAATTTGTAACATTACAAAGGAATAACACAAGTTATAAAACATGAATATGAATATAGAAAATCATACATACACCAAAACATGCCTTTTAGCAGAATTTAGATACGACCATCACTGCAGACTGTAATTACACACCAAATAACAAATGATAACCACTTGCAATCAGCTATCTATATAAACTTCAATTATGTGGTTCACAAACTAATTAATAAAAAAGCCCTTGCAAAGACAAGCAGCAGTGATTAAGGGAAAACTGCTTCCATGGGCAGCAAACTATGTTCATTTTCACTTCCACTTCCTCCATTTACTATTTCCAGGACATGTCATGCACAAATACAAGATGCACTTGCATTTCTAGACAGAGCATCAGGTTGACATTTAAAGCACTCATTTTTCAGAATTCAAACTGATATGCTACAGAACTAGAAGCTTGGGCATCCATATGAATGAGAGAGCTGAAACATAGCACGAATCAATGAAAGCTAGACCAAGGATATGCAGCTTTAAGCTTTTACATTATTAATTTATTATCATAAAATAACTCCCAACAATTAAGCAAGAATATTCAACCACCAGGAAAACATCAGTTAAAATATAAATTCATTATGAAAACACAGATGTGCAAATATGTCTTACTTCACATTTTGGACCTAGAAAATGATTGAGATATGTTTATACAAAAGTAATTGACACAGAACAAATGATTTATGTTTTTAAGATAGTATGAATATAAAGGGCTTTAAACATTTAAGATTTTACCATCAGGACGCGGTTCAGTCACATGATATGCATCACAGGTGAAACTTCCACCAAGGAATTCAGCATATATGGTTGCACCTCTTTTCTGCAATGTAAAAAATTGGAATACAAGAAGTTACTTAAATACATTGTCAAAAGTGACAGATTCATTTACTTTTGTGATGATATACACATCAAATAAAGATTGGGAGAAAATGAGTAGCAGTAGGAAGTGGCAATGGCAAGTTTTAAGAACAAGCCTAACAGGCTGACACAAGATAGAAGAGATGCATCAAGTCTTCTAATATTGTTGAAAGGAACAGAAGGATGAAAGTAAATCCTAACACACGGTATGACTTGTTTTATTCTCAAATTATAAGATCAAATTAGAAGTACCTTAGCATGCTCCAGTTCCTCTAAAAGCAAAACTCCAGCCCCTTCACCCATGACAAATCCATCACGGTTCTGTAATATCATAACAACAAGTGGATGGTTGGTAACACAATTGAACACAAGTGCACAACAAGATGAAGGAAAGCATAAGCATTCAAACCAAAACTGCAAGCACTGCAATTTTTAAAAAAGGAAAGGATATTAAACTCACTCTATGTATATCGCAATTAGAAAATAAGCAGGCAGGTAAAAATTATTGAGGATAAGGAATCCTCACACCAAATAAAGATTATAAAACTATTGCGTAGAAGGGCTGTCTGATCTTTTATTTGAAATAGTGATTCCCTTTGAATAAACCATTGCTGAGCCAAGAAGCACAAATATGACAATTTTTAAAAATCAAAATCAACACAGCTATAATGAAATTAACATAAAATAAAATCTTAAATTGCATGAGATTATTCATGTTTTGAAATGAACAAGTCATTATAGACATAATAAAATGTTAAAATCTATCAAACTATTATATATTCCAATTTGTCCATGCCTAACATGGCTTCTACACAACTCAGCTATAGAAGTTTAAAAAATGCAACTAAAAGAATTCAAAATGTCCATGCCTAACATGGCTTCTACACAACTCAGCTATTGTTTAGAAGTGTCAGTGCTTCAAAGGTACTGAACACTATCTGATTGGTTTAACAATTTTTTTTGCAACATTCAAGGTTAGGTTGATGAACTAATGACCCTTCGCAATGTTACAACAGTTTTAGTAGTTATATCTCTAGATTACTAGCAAAAACTCATCCAATTATATTAGGGAGAGAGGGGGGGAGGGGGGGGGGGGGGGGGGTAAGTGTATTTTTATAGTATTACAATGTCCCAAGGGCGTGAAGCTTTGGTAGGATCAGTATTCCTTTGTGAGAGTGCCCTGCATGCCACAAAGCCTCCCAAACCTGCACCAATGATTGCTGGATTAATATCATATTCATGGCATGAAAACTACGCTTAAGCCACAAAGAATAAGTAACAAAAGGATACCAATTGGTATAATAGCAGCATCTGAGCCACCACAAAGCATCACATTCTGCAGACAAATTTCATGTTTAGTAAATTTGTTAACACCTTTAGACAAAATGAGAGTATCATTAGACCAAATTTTGTCCAAAAGAAAAGGTAATGGGAAAATATGAGAAATCTAAGATCCTAAGAGCACATAACAAAGCTTTTACTTACAGCTTCACCTCTAATGATATGGTTTGCTGCATTCAATATACAAAAGTTACTTGTAGCACAAGCTGTAGAGATAGAATAATTAGGGCCCATCCATCCCTACAATCCATAAAAGAAATCATTCATTGAAAGCTTGAGATAACATGGCCAGGCAAAGGAGAACAAGCTTATGACGAAAAATCACTCTGCCCCAAGATCTTTTAAACATACCAGATCCATTGCAAGCATGGCAGAACCCATATTTGTTGTTGCAAAAGGTACACAAAAAGGATTCATCTTCTTATATGAGATTCGTAAAGCTTCGATGGCATCATTGAAAACCTGTTCAATACACAAAAGTACAACAAAACAGTAAACAAATCAATGCAATAAAATTACAAAATATAATACGATTCTGGCTCCTTTCTGATTGCATTTTACAGCAAGTTTGATACACACGACCAGCAGGTGTCACAACTTCTTAAAGATGTTATGATGCTTCTGCATATAAAACCAAACTACTGAATGTTGCCAAAGTCATTTTTTCTCAAGTATTGAATCTCAATATAAAAGAGAGTCAAAGATAAGTTACCTTCATGCCACCCATTGCTGACCCAATCAGAACTCCACACTTTTCTTTATTTAACTCATCCATTACATCATCAGTAATTCCACCATCAACCAAGGCTTTTTTGCCAGCTGTCAGCATATAGAGCATAAATTTATCCATTCTCTTAGAAAGTTTTGGTGCTACCCAGCCATCAGTTGAGAAAGACTTGATTTCACCAGCAATCCTCTGGAGACACACAACATTTTAGAACAAAATCTACAGCAGGCACCGACTGAAAATACAATTTGAATTAAATACAACGTACTGTTGGATACTCCGCACAATCAAATGTTTCAATCTCGCTTATGCCACTAACACCATCAAGCAAATTATTGTAGAAGATATCTGGCTCATGCCCAAGTGGTGTAACCACACCCAATCCTGTCACAACCACTCGCCTTTGCTTTGTGGGAGGTTTTTTTATTGTTGTGATCTCTTGGGTAGGTTGCAAAGCTACAGCCATTGTTTTACCTTGAAATTCACAATTCCAAAGGCATAGATCAGCACTCAATAATTCTTAGGTGAAATATGAAGAATCATGGGGTTCAAAAATTAGCTTCCTTCTACATCAGCACAACTTTGGAGTTCAAATTTATCGGCAAATGCCTATCATTCGTAAGAGTAAATGTCTACCACTTAGAAATTTGTATCTATTAATTTTCAAGGAACCATGATCCTAAAGGTGCACATTAATATTAGGCAGGGAATTTGACGGCCAGACATGAATATGCTTTTCAGGGAATTTTCAAGAATAATAATAGGTTTAAGTAAACTTTGTTACAAAAATGTTATTAAACCTCATCACATAGAAGCAGGCCTAAATTTGCATCCACTGTTTTGAATTTCTACATAATAATAATAACAGAGATCATTGAGCCAGACACTCCCAAGCAGCTACATGATGAATCAGCATAGACATAACATGTCCAAACTCCAGAGAGTTTAAAATACAAAAGAACACGGAGCCAAACCATTTGTCATGTCGTTTCTCACTATTTTTCATCCTCCCCCTGTGTCTTAAGTCTTAGCATACCACCACCAATATTATAAAGGCATTAAACACGTCACAATATTAGACACACAGAGAAGCATGAGAAAAACAAAGCCAAAGTGCCCATACGTGGGGCGACATTTTCAACTTTTGGCACATGAAACACTTCACCGCAACTGATATTATTTCAGGAAAAAATTAAGAAGAATAAGAAAAACCCATAACTACCTTGTCATACTTAAAGTAATCATCCGTACCCACACACACACACACACACACGATGAACAACCTCCATGAATTTGCAATGACTACAAAAAACGAAAACTAAAAATAATTAATCAAAACTTAAGAAATGGTTTTCATGTGTGTCCGTACTAGAAAGGCAAATTAGTGAAGTGACGCACGAGTGAGTATCCAGTGCTAACCTAACCTAACCAAATAACTTTTCTCAACCAACGAAGCAGCCGAGCAGGTACCAGACAAGCTTCGGAAATTAAACCAACAACCAAACTTAATTAAAAAAAAAAAAAAAACACAAAAGATCCAAACTGAACACACTTACTCTAACAAGTATTTAAAAAAAACAGAAAAAAAAAACATCCTTGAGTTCGAGAAAGCAGAACCAGATTCAACGATTGAATTAACTTAAGAAGAATCTGAGAAATCGCGGCGAGAGCAAAGATTTGAAAAAAGAGAGGAATACCAGAATGAGTGGATCGACAAATGTTGAATTGAGAGTTGCGAGACTTTTTGGAGGAGTGGAACATTGCGTGAGGGGTTTTGGTGCGGTCGGCGTCGCACGTGACTGACATGCAAGCAGCGACGAGCCACGTGCAGAGGGAGGAGGTGGTGGTCGAAGCCATGAATGAAATCCAAGGGTGTGGTTGCGAGCGAGCGAGTGAGTCAGTGAGTGAATGAGGCTAATCAACAGCAACAGCAACTAGAAACGACGAGACACATCAAAGTGAAGTGACGCGTCGTCGTTTTGGTTTCAACGAAGGGGGTTATTGAGATTTTGAGAAACCACGGTCTTCACTAATGCATTCCGTCTGTCTCTTTATACTCACTCTCCAACACGATGCTGCTGCGTTTCTGCAATCTGACTCCTTCCTTACTGCTCTCCCTTTCTCTCTTTCTCTCTAATGATACGCACTAGTGAAAATAATAAGAATCACATTTTTAAAGAGACTGTATTTTACTTTTATTAGTCTCACCATTTGCTTCCATAAATATGATAAAGATTTTTTTTTATTTAGAGAAAATAAGGTACGGGTAGACAGACAGTATAAAATACATTATCATCTTTTTTTTAACTCAATAAATTACCATCTAATATAAACTATATACATATATATATATATATATGATAAGTTTACGAGTATTAAAATATACTTTTAAGAAATAAAAAATTATTGTTCTTTTTAATCTTATAAATAAAAAATAATTTTTTTATAATAACTCGTACATTTTACTTATATAATTGAAATAGACTTTTTTAGTTTAACAATCATTATGTTGACGTAAAAGTTATGATTATTATCTTCTTAAAATTACATTCAAAAGTGTGAAAAAATAATGATATGTGAAACCAAACATATTATAGAATAATTACTTTAAATATTATACAGGAACTTTTCATTGATTAAGTTTTTATACCAATACTGTAAAAAAGTGTTTTTGTACTGGTCATTAAAATCTACAAATTACATTAAAAATAATATTGGATGAATTAACAGTATAAATTTTTTTATTGATGAAGTATGTATATATATATAGTATATATTAAATTTAAAAGAAAACTGTGCAATATTTTACCCCTTTCTGATTGGTGCTGGTTAAGATGTCATGGGATTCCTTTTTGTTTTAGAATATGCTGGAGACTCGAATGAACTGGCGTGATTTACTTTGTTTTGCCAAAAGGAAACGAAATCTGTTGTTTGATTTCAAATGAAATCAGAAGTGGGAGTGTATGATTTTACAAAGCAACAATGAAATGGGATAAAACAAAGACAGCCATAAAATTATTTGGCTTCTGTTACTTTTATTTTAATTATTATTATTAATTGTGGAGTGTGGTCCAGTGGGATTCATGACCTAAATGTGTATGGACAAAGAAGCCTTGGACTCTTGGCCGCGTCCTTTACCGTCCTAACTCCTATGTGAGGGGTTTCCGTAGAATCTTACATCTCTTTAAAATAAAATAAAATAAAAACACAATATTTCCTAAATTTCACTCACTCACTCAGCTACTATAATTCTTTTTAAATTATTAAATCTTTTAATTTTATCCTTAAATTATACTAGAATTACTCGTTTACTAAATTACTACTTCCGTGTCATCGCAGTTGATTCACCGGCCAATGATTCTTTTTATACATTAACTCATTTAATGGTATTTTAAAATGTTAAAAAATAAATATAATTTTGTAGTAGATTTAAAACATGTCGTGAGGAAAAGATTCTTCTTCTTCTCGCTTTCCCTTTTTTTTAATCATTTTCCAAGGCTCAATCCGTTTTTATATATCAAAATATCAAGTCTGAAACAACTCTTCTGAAAAAGGTTAAATTTATTAGCTTAGTATTTGTTAAAGATGAGCATGTCTTTGCGAATTAAATATCCTATTTGATGTATTTAGTATTTTATTTAATTAATGTTTAATTACTCATTTAATATTTATGGTTACATAAGTTTTACTTTTTATTCCACGTAATTGATATTATTTATCTAATCTCTATATATACCATTTTCATTTCTTTTTAGCTTCTATACAGAACGTTTTTAATCCTTTTTAGTCTCTTACATAATTTATTTTTGGTGAAGAAGGACTACGGCTCCACGAAACTAAATATTAAAAATTACGAGGAAAAGAGATATAAGTTACATTAGCTAAAACCTATGACAAAATAAAATCTGGATTAGCATCAAAGATACTGTCATCTCCCACAAGCGATAAGCCAAAACGTAGCTAATGCATTAGGCACTTGGACCGTCTCACCAAAGACATGCCTCCAAAAATATCATATAATTCATAGGGACGATATATATATATATATAAATGTAAGGACTAAATGATTTATTTATTTATTTATTTCAAACGTATTTCTTCATTTTAACTTTAAATTTGATTTGATTTAAATTTAAGTATAAATATAAATACATCGTACTATATTGGAGATATTTTTCTTGCAGTAAAAATTACAATACTACCACGAAAATAAGTTTAAAATAATATTCAAATAATATCTTATCAGAAAAATACTCATTCAAAAACAATGTGTATTGAAATGTAAAATTAAAAATTAATAAACCTCTGTATTATAAATCTAAATCTTCATTTTTGAACGATGGTGCTTTTCGGAGTTATTCATATTTAGCCACATATTTTATCCTAACCATATGTATTAAATATTTAATCTGTGTTTTTTTTACCCTTTTATTCCTTTCAAATATATTTCTCACTTTTAATTTGATTTAAAATTTAAATCTTAACATATAATATCAAATTAAAGATACTTTTGAAACTTGAGATTTTTTTTTCAATTTGGGAAATTAAAATCATATTTGTTCAAAATTTTAGAAACAAAAACATAATTATTCGTAATTTCTTTTGTTGGTTCTCCTAAAAAAAATGGTTCCACTTAATATATGCTTTAATTAGCCGCTTGATAAAAAAAACTAAACACACGGGGTCTTTCTCTAATTAAAATTGTAATTTAATGCCCAAGGATGATATATTAGAAAAGTACTTTCTGCTTGTAAAAAAAAATAATAAAAGTACTTTCTAACTTCTGCATTTTATTTTAAATATAAAACATGTTTGACCTTATCTCCTCCCATCCATTGTGTGTGAAATGTGAATGGATGTGTATCATTCAACGTTTCAAATTCATAAGCAAATATAATTATTTTAATTATAGTAGACTTTAGTTTACATCCAAAAATATCGGAGTCGGAAATTAATTATTTTAACTATAATATACTTTGGCAGCTAAATGTCGCATCACTGAATTCCGCGTTCCGCCTACGGCTTTTTATCTTACTTCTGTTGTTTTTTCTTTTTCTATAGTTCACTTACCATGGCACATATTATATTATATAATATCTTAATAATATATAAAAGTAAAATAAAAAGTAGAAACATAATATAATCAAATACCATTCAATTATAAAATGATACTTTCATTTACAGTACCATATAAACATTTTACCAAGAAAACATTAAAGAATTTTAGAATAATCCATATAACTTTTATGATTATTTTATTATAAAATATTAGACAATATTTTTTAAATTATTTTATTTACTTATAATATGGTATTATTAAATTAAATACCATAAATTTTATATAATTAATATTAATATTTAGTTAAAAATAATAACAAAATTTAATAGGATAATAATCAAAACATATTTTATATTACCAAATAAAAAAACCTTTAAATGATTATTTTTCTAATTAAATTATAATACGCCATTTTAAATTATTTTAATATTTTAAGTTATATACATGACTAGAAATATTATATCATGAAATAAATATATTAATAAATAATATTATAAATACTACATTATAATATTATTTATCATTTTTTGCTTACATTAAATAATAAGAAAGCATTATATCAAAATAATAATTAAAACCAATCATTCAAACTATTAAATAAAATATTTTCAAAATAATTATTTAAATAAGTCAATCTAATTAATATTATGATTAATAAGCTTTAAACATGTTACAATAATAAGAATATACACCCATGTAAATCGTAAATACACTGAAAAGATACAAAGTTGGAGTAAAAAATCCCTTTAAGAATAAAAAGGAGTAAAAAAAAATAAACCAAACGCGAACAATCGTGTTAATTTTTATTTTTTTACACAAACGTGTAAGCAATCATGTTTTAAGTCTTAAACATTTATTATAGCAAATGAGTATCAAGACATGGAATAAAGGCATTAGAAAAAAAAGACATGGAATAAATGTGACTATTAAATACTACTATTATTTAATCCTAATCACATTTAATTTGGAGTGATCTGTTTACCAATAATAATGTAATAAAATCATTTGACGATAGATTGAATGGTAATAGGACATGATTGTACACCCAAAAAAAAAAAACACAAGGACATGAATTCTCTTAATTTCTCATTTAATTTATAATTTATGACTCGTTGCCATTATTTATTTGATATAATTTAATTCATAATTTATCCATACTTACTTGCTGTTGTTGTAGATACTTATTTTTGTCAGGGATGCTATTCTGATCAACTGACGACAAAGATTGTTTATTGAAAGATAATTTTATTTAAGTCAATAAATATTATTGGTAATAGATATTTTGTTTAAAATATTTAATGTAATTATATATTTACAACTTGAATTTAAAGTCACTAATTAAGTTTAAATAATTTTGTATTGATTTATTTATGTGTCCAGTGATAAGAATTATTAGAAATGATACTTATTTAATTTATTAATAATAATAATAATAACAAGAAGAAGAAACAATTCTATGATAACTTATTCATATACTCAGTGGTAAAAATATATTGAGATGGTCTTTTAATAATTATCATAATTAGCACCTTTTACTTCATTAAATTTATAATTATTCTTACAAACTTTGGTTATTTAAATTAATTATAAAACTAACTTTCATTTCGAGATTTTGATACATTTAAAGTTCATAACTTTTGTCTAATGAAGTGTTTTTTCAAAAATCAAACATAAGCTCTTCATACTGTTTTTAAGAAATTCTCTTAAACTTTTTTCTCTCTTTCAATTTATCCTTTTCTTCTTTATATTTAAATTGAATTTCAAAAATTCTTTTAAAAATATAATTAACTTAAATAATCATATATCACTATAATAATTATTTATTGTAGATTTAAAATATAATTTATATGTTTGAAAATATTGGTTTATTATATTTTTAATTATAATATAATTATATATTCAAAAAGTATTAATTTACTATATAATAAAATCATATACATCGGCTCAAATACTAGTTTCCTAAAAAATATTGACGGGTTGAATTGAAAATTAATTATTTTGTTTAGTTGTTTAGATACTTGAAAAAAGTTGTTTGTCCCTCACCTATTTTAGAATTCGATTTTTAGTCTCTTAAAAAAAATCACTTTAGTTTTTCATTTGTTTTTTTGTACCGTAATTTTTTAGTACAGATGAGTTAACAAATTATAATTAATTTTTTTTCTTATAATCATATTTTTAGTATTTTTTCATTTATACAAATTAAAATTTGACTGACCAAATAAGATTTAGACATTTAAATTTATCTGTATTTTTTTAACATTAATTATATACAAAATCGATATAAAAAGTCACCATTATATTATTCAAACCTACGTCTAAATAAAAAAAATATACATTTTAATTTTATAAAAATAAAAATATACTAAAAAATTTACAAATGATAAATTTAAAATATTTTTATATTTACGAGAGAAAAAATATTTTAACCTATATATAACAAACAAAGTCGTATTTACATTTTTTGGGATTAAAAAAGTAATAAAGCATCTTAATTATATTAAGTATATGATTCACATTTCCATGATATCACAAAATATTAGAGAAATAACTTAGTTATAAATAAAAGTAAATATTAATAAGTATATTAAGAAGACTGGTTAAGATATTAAAAATATAAACTTTTTATACTGAGAAACAAAATTTCATTTTATTTTATTTACACTCTTCTATAATTTAGATATTATTTTTATTTTATTTTTTAACAAATCTTTTTAAAATATTATATAAAGCTTTGTGCGAGGCTTGCACATCTCGATTTGAACGTGTGGTCAACAGACTAAACACGTGACATATAACGACAAACACGTGTAATTTAAATATTTGAAAAATTAAATTATTTCTTTAATGATTATCTTAATTAATTAATAATACTGTTTTAATGAAATGTACCATTTAACCATTTTTAATATTAATTAATTAAACAATATGATAAATAAAAAAATAAAAACATACAATAACTAGTCTCTCGTCTTACTTTTAGTTAGTTTTTAAAATTATATTTTAATAATTATTTTAAAATTTAAATATTTGTTAGGCTTGCATTGTTAAAATTCTAAAGTTAAAAATGTGATTATAATTTTTTAAAGGATAAATTACATTATATTTGATATCTTTGATTTTTTAACATTATTTTGAGCTCGTATAATTACGCAAGATATAACATTATGTTATTATATAATTTAAAAAGAAAAAAAATGTATAAATGAGAAAATAAAGATGTTAATGATTTTTTTTAATTATAAGAGTATGTGAATGTAATTTATCTTGATTTTGATATATGGTTTTAATTAATTTAAAACGCTCCTATATTAAAGTTTATTTAAAGCTTAAATATACATTGTGCCAACCTTGAACGATATATGTTAACTAAATTAATAATTAAATGATAGACTAAAATGGATATTAATTTTTAATAAGTTTTCAAAATGGCTTGTTGTTTAGAGAAACTTTGATGGGATTAAGTGTACTTTATTCATTAGTATATAATAAAAAAATTCACTTGCAATATTAATCTATATACTATTAATATTAGTAATATATTAAATTATAAGTTAAGAAAATCTAACACGATTAAGCAAAGTGTGTAAATTATTATAATTTTTTTATAATGTCTTAAATTTTTACCTCGTCTTGTATTCAAGTATATATGTACCTAACGAAATTTCAGTGGGGAAAAAAGAAAAAGATGAAAGAAGGGGTTGTTTCAAATTTTTTCCCTTTTCTTTTTCTTACGGACTGAGAAAATGTAATAAGCACAAGGAGGTTGGTACAATGGCATAAGTCAAGAACAGGTAAGCCGAACATGAATCCCACTCAACTAAATCCCCTTATTTCCCATATCACACAAACAACACTAGCTCATTATTCCGCCTACAACTGCAACCAACTTCCCAATTGTCTAAGAAAACAACATGCAACCACTCACTCTACCCACAGAACTTTATCACACACAATTTTAAGGTTGTTACGAGGTCGTTACTTCAAAAATGTTAATCTTACTTTCTCTCTAAGTTGGAAAACGAACTGTGAACCTAATATAGAAGCAGACCTTTCGTGTATCCGCAGTCTGCGAGCTCCAATCATACTTTTATTAACTAGAAAATTTATATACCATGGGAAATTCTACATGTTTAATATTTTTGGTGTAAAATACAAATATTTGTTACATCATTTTTTTTGTTACAACTCGTTTGTGTGAGTGTGTTACAATAAAAAAAATCTCTTCATAACAATTTCCTTTATATTTTATTGGTCGGGTTGAGCATGTAAAGAGCTTCATACTGTGGGATGTTCCTTATTGTATTCCCACTATTGCTTCCTGCATTGTTCCAATGCATTTGAGAAAGCCTAATCTATGAGCTCTTTGGAATGTAATGGGGTACAACAAGAAGTAATAATGGAAGTGCATGAAATTTTAGCCCACACTGTGTGACCCTCTTACAACTTATTGGGCTGGACCAACCCATGTTATTTGGACATATCTGAATCGGATGCATGCCTTCCAACTTCACACTTCCTTTGGACCCCATCCCAACAAACATAACCAAAGACTTTCAGATCTTTATTCGTTTGTAGGACCCAAAATTAATGGGGAATTGTTATGTTTACCTTCATTGTTGTTAAGTTCACCCCAATCTTTCCATTTTTGACAAAAATACCCTTAACGGAATCTTGTGCAATGAAATACACAAAGAAAATGAGTTTAAATTTTTGTATCATAAATTTCGGTCAAGAGCATATTTTGTCCATTTTATTTTTGGAAAAAAATTTGGGAATTAGCTTAGATAAAATACGGTGGCAATAAGAAAGCCCAAAATCAGACATCTTAGTTGAATCACGACCCAAAAAAAAGATCTCTTAGTTGAGTGACAATAATTGGGAAATGAAACATTTCACATATTTTTTTAGGAATAATCACTAAATCAATTTTTTAAAGACATACATTCTTTATTAAATTTGTTTTTCTAATCACCATTTCACTATTTTGTAAAGGGTGGTGTTTTGGATGTTCTTAGTGACAAATTTTAAAGAATAACATAGTTATAAGAGCAACTTTAGTGCAAGATCTTGAGCAAGGATTTTAAACTCAAGATCTGATCTTCACTAGATCTCTCACTAAAAGAGGTAGAGAGATCTCCAACATAGAGAATGAGTTCTTGTAGAAGAATCTTTAAGATATGCACATTGTTCAAAAAAGAATAAATTTTTTCTTTTTTTTCTCTCTTTAAGATCTCAAAATGAGATCTACCACTAAAGAACAAAATGGAAGAGATCTTAAATCCTACTTGACATTATACAGTCCACTAAAAAATTATCTAAGATCCCAGTTTAGAATCTATCACTAAAGATGTTCTAAGCTCACATTTATGAGACAACTAGGAGAATGCTTAGATTAGATTTTTTTTATATATCTCTTTATTACAGTTGCAATTATCATTCATGAATCATGAGGTTATTCTGATGGAACTACAGGGCATAGTATTTCACTTTTTCGTCCTTCTGGTAGCTTCTCTTGCTGTCCACGTCACATGGACGGCTCCAATGCCAGTGAACAATACCATAAAGATGATGACGTATCTCACAAATAAGAAAATCGCAAATTTAACAATTTTACTTGAATAAAACTATCAATGATATGATAACCACTCAATATGCCTATTCAATTCACAGAATTAATTAATTTTGTAAAAAAACATTTAAGATGCACTGGAGTGGTAAAAAAAAGGTTTCCTTAAAATAATTAAGATACTAGCGGTAAGACATTGTACTATAATGTGATAGAGAGGCTTCACAATTACATGTGTGACTTTTAATAATATTTTTTTCTAATATTTAATAAAAAATATTGTTAAAAGTCTCATATTAAAAAAAATTGTTAAATCATAAATAAATATTATTAATATATTTCTGTAACATTTTATCAAATATGGTTAACAATTCTACGTCATGGTTTTTCATATATATATATATATATATATATATATATATATATATATATATATAACTCTTGTAACATCCAACCTTTGTATTACGCCCTTCATGGGGTCCTACTCCTACCTAGCTAAGATTTGAAAAATTATAGATTTATTTTTTTTGGAAAATGTAAAAATATATATTAACCAAAATAATTACAAGATACTCAGGGCATACCCCGGTTTACATCACTTGCCAAAAGAAGCAAAAAGGCGGTTACCGGCAAACCAGACCGGTCAACAAACAACTAATTTGCTAATACAAGTGAGATATGTGCGCATATCTTAGAATACGGAATTTAATTCTCTCAATTAAATCCGTGAGGTCTAAGGTATGATTATCAAACAAAATTCTATTCCTACAGTTCCAAATACAATAAACAGTAGAAGCTAAAGCTAAGCAACGAAATTTACCACTAATGCCGGATGTAGCTCTACAATGGACTAAGCTATTAAGAGTGCCATGGAATAGAATTATAGATTTATTGATTATAAGAGAACTTGTTTTCCCTGTTTCTACACAACAAGGTCCAACCACATGTTGCAGTTGTGTATAGGTGCCAATAATGTACTGCCGGATGAGAAGTTTGCAGAGTGTTGGCTTGTCCAAGTTTGTGGCATGCATATGAAGTGATGCACGAGAGGGGAATGTGATGGCATGTGGAACTTACGTACGGATATCTAGTTCCAGAATGTGTGTAGGAATGAGCTTAATTACAACAAAGAGTGGTGTTCACACAATTTTGGTCTCTTTCTAGTTTCTACTTGAAATGGGTTTAGTGATGCCTATTCCACTCAGCTGCATGTCCCATCTATGCGCCCTTGAATGTTTCGTGTTGTTCATCAGTTTCAAGTGTTTGTCGAGTTTGAGTCACCTTTAAAGTAAAGACTATAAATTGTATTTATACAACTTTTTTTTTCTATATAAGTTAATTCGCAACTAAGAAAGAATTAAATGAGAAAAGAAGAGACAAGGAATGTGGGATAAGATTACTGATCGATCATAATATAAAACTAAATACAGCTAATCTAGTATACTATCCCGATCAAGCTCATCAAGTATTTATACAATTAACATAAACATTGATATGTATTTTTCAGGTCCTTCATTAAATTAGCTTTGCTAAATTAATGACAAAGAAAGGGCTAGAGTTAGACTATAGATATGTTTGGCTATAAGTTAATACTTTTGAGAATCCAGAAATTTTTTTTTCAAAAATACTTATTTCTCCGCATCCAAATAGGCTCTATGTAAACTGTCAGACTAGTATGAATTACTCTCCAAATGTATGGTGTGTTGGAGTATAAGTGTGAGTTAAAGTCCCACATCGAATAAAAATAGAAAAGTTGAACACCATATAAGTGAGGAGAAGATCCATAAACCTAAGTCTTAAAGTTTTGGGTTAAGGTGTAGTGTCTAATTCACTTATATGGTTACTCAGGTGTAAATCTCTCCGATATTTACCCCACTCCCAACATGTTGATCCTTATTCTAGATGATGGTATATATTATGTATACATTCAATCAAATTAAGTGAGAATGTCTGAACCTTCTACATTTGATATTACCCAAATGATTCTGGCTACAATGTTCTTGATAATATCTGGCCATGGTTATGGATGAACCAGCAATGATGATATATATCTAGCAAAGAGCTTCGCATGTCGTCCTTAATTAGTTGGAAGTTGGAAAGAGATCGATTTCAAAAGCAAACTAAGAAGAGAAAAATATACGATCGAGAAGCAAAGAGCATGAGCGGCGAGAAAAGATACAAGTTACATACAAATGTGTGGAGTGATGCAAACCATAATCGAATATGGATATAATGATGGAAGTTTAATGTAGTGGATGCTGAATATTGTTATTGATGATGGCAAATGATGATTATAGACGGTTCTCGTGAGACTAGGTTATTGTCCCCAGGGATTATGCCATGCATTCGTCAAAATGACATCGATGCCTTTTCCGTTGTGGCTCTTTTCATTTCTGTAGTCTCCGTTGCCGTAAACGTGAGTATATTGCTGTTTAGTCGATAGTTTGGCAAGTATATGAAGTCCTAAGTAATATTAAATAAGAGTTATTATTTTCATAAGAAGTTGCATGCTTAGATAATATTATAAGTTTAGTTTTTACTATCTAAACTAACAAATAAATAATATTAATTTAAATATAACATTTAATAATAAAAAAAAACAAAATAAAACTACAAATTACTATATTTTTTAATTTTTTTTTATAAACACACAATAAAAAAATATAAACTTCATATGATGAAGGTTGTTGGAATTAGATTTATGTGAACCATACCCTTTTTCCACTAAAATATGATATTCAACTTGTAATCTAATGTTAGTATTGGTCACAGTTCAAAAATGATATTTCAATCCCTAATTCTCCATATGAAAAGACCTAGGTACTCTAATTAAATGTTAGTTTCTTGCACATTTAACAAAAGAATTTGCTTTAAACTTAATGACCCAAAGGTAATCATTACCCTCATCTTATTTCTTGCTTCGAGGTTTAATAGAAATTTTATCACATTTCAAGATAAATAAAGTATTTTCTAATAGCAATCTCATCCAAGAATTAATATATGAGTGGGCAAATCATAATAAGCATGAAGCATATAAGTAAAAAGCTAACATTAAAAAACAAGATGAATATATTGTTGGGCTTAAATCTCAAGCCAAGTCCAGCCCAATATGAAAATATTAGGATTCCTTCTTTTTATAGGTCAACAATTAATTTAAAAACACAAGAGAGAGAAAAAGAAGAGGAGAAAGAGAGCATCCAAATTCGTATGTTGAGAAGGACATAAACTTTTATCCTTCAATCTTATCGATCTCCTTGTTTAAACCGTTAGATCTTGCTGAATCTTTTACAGTAAGTTTTTCACTCACCACTATTCACATCTAACGGTTGGTTTCTTAGATAGAGGCTTGTAGCATCACCAGAAATTCCCAAACCGAACTGGTTTTGAATCGGTTTTCTGAAGCAGGCAACAGTATTGCGAGGGACATTTATCTCATAATAACCATTGGATCGCGTTAAAACTTTGAGGAAAGGTTAATAATTTTTTTTTCTACATTCTTACCGTTCGGATCATTCATTTAAGTGTTTTAAAGAGGGAGCATTTCCACTACAAACAGACGTTATCAGAATTTCTACTCTGTTCTTTCTTATTTCGGACAGTGATATTGAAAAAGAGTTATCTCTGTTATCAACAGTTGGATTATCCTCAAATTTTTTCAGTGTGTTCCTCTATTGTAATAAGTAAATTTGACCGTTGGAATTTGTTAGTTGTTATTTCTGGTGGTAAGAATTAATTTCGTACAGAAACCTATTTTGTATGCTTACCTCTTGTGATGTTTTGGTACAATTTTTGTGAAAGTTGTTTGTTGATTGTAATGGTTACTGAAACCCTTTTGTAATTTCATTTTATTGATAGTGAAGAATTTGGGTGGACTCCGAGATCAGTCCCGTGGTTGTTACTTCTCACATAGAGATGGTTTTTCATGTTAAAAATCGTGTTTTGTTGCTTGTATAATTATTATTTGTGCATAAAGTGTTTTGCTTATGCAATACCATTCATAACAGGTCCTAGAATGGGAAATTGGTATTTTTTCCCAACATATATAACACTATTTAAAAAAAATGCATGAGAGCATAAGGTTCAAATACAATCTAACTCCAACAACCAAGGGTTTAACTACCCATCTCCATGAATAGCATCCAAAAGCAAGAAAAATGGAGGAACAACGGAAGAAAAAAGTTGGGAAAGAAGAACTTTAGTAAAAGAGCTATTTTTACAAAATGAGGAAACATTTCCTAAAATGAACTAGACAATCTATTTATACAAACACAAAAAAAATGCACTTAAGTGAGTGTATGTTCAAACAAAAAAAATTTGGATCTAAACATGTACAGTTCTACACCTCTATCCAAATTCATCTTAAGTCAAAAACTATTTTGTTGAAGCTAAATTTTTTTTGCAACTTTCTTTTTTATTTTTTCCAAAAAAACAAACTTTAATATGGGCTCTCCTCCAATCCCAACTTAAGTATATTTGAACTAAAATTTTCACTTCAATCTTCCAGTGAACCTTGCTTCAAAAAATTGCTATTCGATCCAATTCAAAATCCTACCAAGTGGTCTATCAATAAACATGAGAAATCTAAAAAAATAACAAGTTAAAGAGAACAAACTACAACTTAACAATTTACACCAAAAAGACATAAACAAATTCTAAATAAGAAAAAAAAAATAATGGCCTAAATCCACATGTCTCATTTAAATATTTTTTACAATTATCAATTGCATTGCCATTGTAATCCTGACAGGGAAAACATTGGTTGTTTTACTCCTTAATTTTACCAAAATAAAATATAGTTCTTGATTCTGTAAAAGTTTATTTATTTTGATCTTTCTTAATGTAAAAACGATAGTGAAAATTTTAATATAAAAAAGCTAAAATGAATGATATTTTTTAAAAGGTTAAAATATATGTTTGATTTCCTAACTTATTTTTTGATTTAAAAAATTGGTATGTTTTAAAAGATCTAAAATAATTTAATAATTAATCTTTTTAGTAACACATTTTCTTTTCATTAGTTTTAATCCAAATGATATTAAACCTACGTCATTATCTATGAGTCAACTGTGACTTCTAAAATTAAGTTTGATATAATCTTAATTTAAATTTAAATTTAACCTTAACTCAATCCTAAAAAAAAATTGTAAAAGATGTTCTCACTTATATACAGTAGATCATATAACTGTTTAACGTAGGATCTCCAACTTTCCAAATTCATTATTACTACTAATCTCTTTGGGAATTTCATTTTGGTCATGACAATTAGAAAGCACTCTGTAAAGAAATAAATATGACTAGGGATATTGTTCCAAATCTATCAGAAGACCCGAGAGATCGTCCATAGCCATTCCTTATCGTGGTGTATACTGTTCTATATATTCCTATGACATGTGGGTTGGTGTGTGTGGAAAGGGTTGGCACAACACAACGGATTTCAGAAAATGACTTTATGGCAATTATCCTAACCTTGTTTGCTTCCCTAAATGTTCACCCCACAAAACTTGAAAGAACATATTATGTGTCATTGCCCTATTAATTTCTCATTGATTCATTGCTTGGACAGCCGTACACGAAAGCAATATGGTGCAGATCGACCAGTTATTAATTCAACCAAGCGATGGAGAAAGGAGCTAGAAGGATATAGATTTGTGAATCTAAATAATTTATTAAAGCTGTCCTGAAAAGGTTAAATCTACGTTATTCATGGAGTTCAAGATTGAGAGCAGACACTGCCACATCTTTAGATCAACCTAATTCTTTGTCTCCATAGCACATGGTTTTGTTGACAATGATTAAGCATTCATATATCTGATCATTTTTAGCCACCCATTTAATTTCTTGACTATGAGCCAATTGTGCCTTTTTGTAGTTTGGAAACAAACTTGAAGTTGGTCTCATCATAATTGGCGAATTATTAAATTACGTACCTAGCTAGCTATTTGGTTTATAAATGTTATCTTCGCTATTTTAATTAAAAATAATAACTGTAATTAACATAGAGGGGGGTTGTTATTTAAAAGAAATATAAATTTGTTTAGTAATATTTCATTATTTTGTAATTAAATAAATAAACATAAAAAAAAATATAATTCATTCCTTATATTTGATGTAAACAACAAACAAAAATGCTTTAGATGAAATTACATTCAATTCTTACAATATCTTTATCAATATCATTTATTTTTTGTCGATATTTTCTTTTCCTTATTTTTCATATTTCTCTTTAAATTCAATTTTTGTTAATAATGATTATATGACTTACAAAATGGCCTTTTGAGTATAATATAGCAATTACAAGAATTTTTTTCTTATGCGTTATTTGATGACTATAAAAACTATTGAAGTTGGAAAGATTAGAAATTATAGAATAATTGAAAAGAGAAAAAATCTTATTCTGTAATCATATATCTTATGGTAGAATTAAATAAAATATAGGTGTATATATAAAGCTGAACAGAAAACTTGGGTAGAGACAAGTGATCATATCAAACCTGTGTGCGATTTATATTAATCGATAGTCTATATGCAGGTCCAAAATCTAAACCACAATATTATCGAAACTATTTTTAACAGAAAAACTGTGGTGCAAATAGTAATAATATTCAGTATCTCCAATATGCATTTTATTGTAAATTTAAATATAAACATATAATCACTTTGCAATTGAGGCAGCGCAAGATGCACATACATCCGTCCTTGCTTATTACCATAATAATAGTACTTTCTAACTACTTAAATTATTTTTAGAATTTAATATTTATACATGGTGTAAAATAATTTTATATCGTCAGTTAATTACAAATTATTATTTAAATTATTTTAAAAATTAATAAATTTATCATACATACTGAATTATTAGATTAGTATTAATGTATGATTTTTTTTATTTATTTTGAAGACAATCAATACATGATTAGATGATTGAAAATAATGATACGGCATATGTGATTGAAATGAAATTCATTACCAAAATCTAGTAAAAAATAACATCAAGAAAAAGAAAATGAAGAGCTGCATCGAAAAAATCTACATCTATGGCAAAATCACGACACAGTTGCTGTACAGGATCTCTAAACTTTATATTAATTTAGATTAAATAATAAAAAATCATGCCTTTTTTAATCGTCTTCTCTATAGCGTATAGGCAATACTAATTAAATCACTAATAATTAATGGGTGAGTCAATGTTCAACGTTGAGCGGAATTACCGTAAACACAGTAATAAAGCGTCCATGCCATATCTTCACGTCAGGTGGATTTATCATGTCACATTTGTGTTCTCTCGACTGGGCCCAGTTCAGGACCGAATCTTAGGCCCATCAAGGGCCCACTTCACGTTCTAGCTGAATATCCCTTCCGTCCATTTTTGTACCTCTTTTTTTCCTTTTGGATGGAGACTTAGCCTTCTCATATCTAACTCATGTCCAGTTCTTTTCTTGGAGGTAGAGACACTGAGACATCATCTAAATTAGCATTAGTAAGACCAACCATCTTTTTTTAACCTATTTGAAAAAGAAGGCTTCAAAGAATCAAATTATTAAAGTTTTGTTAGTCTTGAATCTTGATGATGTTAAAACACTAGGTTTACCTTTACTGTGCTATACAGTTCTTACAAATGATAAATTAAGAATCTAATATTAAATGTTAGTAGTACTGACGTACTGTACAATTTTATTTGTTTAGCATCACTTATTATAATATATAAATTAAACAGATTATGATGTAATAATCCTCTATTCTTCTGGACATAACATACCCTTATGCTTTGCTGGTTTCAGTGGTTTGTCCCTGAATAAAGATTCCACGATAACTAATGTTTATTCATGATGTTTCTCATAATTGCTAATGATTAGGGCTGCTTTCCATCGCAAGTAGAAGAATAGATATAAATAAGCATCGTTAACAAGGAGACACGAATGCTAATTAACAGTATTAAATGTCTTCATGGACATTATAATGGCAGGGAAGAATTGACCCGAAAGGGATATCAAAGCAAAACAACGACCTTATACCCCCAAAAAAAAAATGTTATAAATGACCGATGTAAGTTGTAACGGACATAGAGGTGCTATCATTGTCAATAGGAATGCTAATACTCAGGGAAGTAATCTCATATTATCTCAATCAATAAGCATATTTCGTTATCATTAGTTTCTTGGTCACCGGTTTTTCAATAGTAAAACCTTTATACAACAATTGAACGTGAAGTCATAATGGATGGGGAGTGTGGTCTTAAAAACAACCATGAGGGGGAGGACACATGATCATGTTATTATTCAAGTTTGATGTCCACACACACCACCAAAACCCACATGCTACCAGAAAGACCAAATTAATCAAGGTCATATATTCAACAGTGAAAAATTAATTACGTAAACACCTAGGAATATTGACTCTCAATCTCTCTCATCTTACAGTTTCCCCGGAATTGCAATAAAAATTTTAAAAACTGTATCTTTCTCTCTCTTTATAATTTAATCCTTCATCGCAGTATCAGTTAAAAACCCTATAGTATAGAACCGACCAAAATAATATAATTAAACATTTGGTTACTTTTATATGGTGAAACCGAAATCAAATCAATTATTCATTGATTTATGTTTCGGATATGTATGGATAGCCATAGATTTCTTTGCTCAAATTTCAAAAGACAAGATATATATACTAAGTAATAATTTGATGATACATACTCCCTATTGAATTGTATGTCCAAGCTTTCTGAAATATCTTCACGTGAATGCGATACCTCATATCATGTTATATTCGAAATGATATATATCTTAGCAGGTAGCACATACATAATTAATAATTTAAGTGAAGCCACTAAAAATTAGTAAATTATCGATGTTATTTTTTACTTAAAACTAGCTTCTGAACCTTTGGATAATAGTAACTTGTATATTTCATCTCCTTTAATAGATAATATACAAGTGTAGTGGGGACCAATGCTCCTTTAAAGAGGGAAGATCTGCAGAAGAGGGATATGTATATAACTATTACTTGTGGCTGGGATTTAATTACGGAGGTTAATTTGTGGCAGTAACTGTACTCACATTATTGTAGTTTTGGCAGCTATAACAATTTAATCATAATAATGCAGCTTTGAATATGACAAATTATTACAATTGCATGCATTATATTGTTATTTCAATAATCTTGGTGATCAATTATTGGTTTTTCTGCATATTTATTTGAAATCACAGTCTGATCATTTATTACCCACATTTCAATCCTACTTTAAAACTCTCATTACTGGTGTAAACTAGTGTTAAATACCTGACACTACTTACTACAACATTTATATTAGATATGATGACATGCTTTATATTGCATGTTAAAAAGATATATGTTCAAAGTAATTGAAAGCAATCAAGGCATGCTAATTAAAGTAAGAAATGTTGATCCAAGTAATGATGTCCCGCAACAACACGTCAGGGAAGGCAAACAATAATTTTTTTTATAAAAATAAGCACACGCCAATGATCACAAATCCACGTGAAGGTCAATAATAGCATGACATTGGTTTCCTGAGAAGTGGAGCAAAAACAGTTTCACTATGATTCTTGTGTAGCCTGGTGTCGGTGTTAACAAATAATCAATTTGCGAGCGGCGAGCCTAACTTCTCTTCTTTACGTAATTTTGTTCATTCTTTTATTACTTTAGATGAATTGAGTATGTGGTTTTGAGAATTTTAAAGAAAAGAAGCGTGGGGGGGTGTCAAGTGCAGGGGACAAAAACAGAGGACATATTACGGCATTCTAAGAATTTATATTTATAATATACATATTTATTAATTCCTAAGAACCCTTAGAAGGGAAGGTTCCCTCCAACAGTTGTTGGTGCCGTGAACCTGGCTTCTTGCTGGCTTGTAAGGGATCCATAAGTGAATTTGTATTCCAACTTCACTGTGCAATTTTTAATTTTTTTTTTGTCTAAAATACAAGTGTCTTGTTTGAGTCGGATAAAATTATTATATATGGAAAATCTTTCTCTCCAATTTGAATTATGTTATATTTGTTGCTTTCTTTAAAATAAATAAATTGATTGTCAAAATTGGCATTGTGAGGCTCTGTTATGGAGTTAATTCCACCCTTATTTGTTTACAATGCATGAAAACTGAATTTTATTTATTTATTTATAATTAAAAAATAAATTCATTATTAATAACTGAAGCGTCCAAATGCTTTCACATGAACGTCTGATAGTGACTCATAGTTACGCCACTGCAGCACTAGGACCAGTTAACATCATACCAGTTTTGCTTTGCTCGAAACCAAGTAATCCTTAACCCTTCTTGAGTGCCAGACGAAACAAACAGGCTTCATTTGTTATGTCTAGCTGCACACGAGATGGGAGGATATATAATTATTCATTATTATTGCAAAAGAGGTTAGTAACTTTTCATTATTATTATTATTATTGATCCCTTCACGACATAAATGTCAAACGGTTAAAATTTATGAAGGTAGCAATCACTCTAAAGAAAAATACAAGGAACATTTTTTTTTATCCTGGAGACCACGGGTAAGACCATTTTATATGTTGTTAATAAATACACCCTTTGATATTTAACAAATTTGAATTAAGAATATATAGTAATGATAAATATATCAGGACTTGTTAAACTTTTAAATTAAAGAGTCTTGAAAACAAAGGAAAGTTTGATTTAAGACTTGGAACGCTTTTTTAATATAAATAGACCCAAATAACTAATGGTCTGAAAGTACGGAGAGAGAATAAAAGAGAGGAATTTTGAGTCATAAGAGGGTCAAGTAAGTCTTCCATTCGTTTCAACCAAGGTGGGTGATGAAAATGAATACAAATGAACAATGTGGAGCCTTTTTTTTCTTTTTCTTGAATGTATTTTTTTAAAAAATAATCTTATTTGAAACATAATGGAACACAAAATATAGGTATTTCTTTAGCATGGATTTCAACCTTAATTCGTTATATTATAAGGATTAACTCATTTTATTAGACTCAATCTCATTGATAATGGAAAGAGAGCTTTGAAACTACATATATAAATATATGATTAGATTTAACTTAAACCACAAGTAAATAATGCAAAGTTGATTTATAGCCTGAAAAAGAAAGGAGGAAAAATGAAAAGAATTTAATGAGAATGCAGTTTCCGTGAACATTATCTAGATCAGCTCATATTATTTTCCTTTTGCAACTTTCTTAATAAATGTTTCTTGTGTATATTTCCTTTTTAATTCTTGTACACAAGCATTTTAAAGATACAATACAAAGCATTGGACTGGACTGGGGTTGGCAATGTAATGGACAGGTAGGGTGTCACATTGCAAAAACCTTATGGCTCTCAGACACACGAATACTCATCCAAATGAATTAATTGCAAGAGATTTAGCGCATCCAAATCTAGTCTTTATCTTCAAGTTGTTGGATGTAGGAAAGGAAATTGATTGATTGAACCCCACCTTTCTAATGGTGCCATTAAAGTGCCTACTGAAATATTGGACCCACGGCAGAAAAAAAAAAGTGGTTAATTACTCTTTCCTATACCAAGGCACTTGCATTGGTGTTGCCCTTTCAAAGATATTGTTCAATCACCTTGATGGTGACCTTGGTACTATCTTCTAACTTCAACTCACCCTTCTTTTATGTGTTTTATTTTTCCTATTTGATACTTGGAATGCAGGCTTTTTTATTTTATTAAAATAGGTTAAAAACGAAAATTAATTACTATTATAGATTGATTAAGAATATATTATTAAAATGGATTAATTTTATCAAGTAACAAATAAAGAGGCGTAAACTGAGTGTGAACTTAAATAACTAAATTCATGATACATTTTCAATCAATTTAATGTTGATACCTACAAAATTAAACTCCTGACTTTATGAAGATTTATTTTTATCTCGACTTTGTGTTATATTAATGAGACTGTTTATAATAAATATAAATGTATAATTAATTATGAAAAATGGATATATCTTGTTAGTAACAAAAATGAAATAACAGTAGTATATATTTTTATTTCTTTTGGTAACAAAGAATTAAATAATAAAAATATGAATTTTAGTATTGTTATAATATACTACAAATTATGATAGAAAAAAATTGTTATATTCTTTTTTTCTGTAGTACCACTTTGTTTAAGTTATTGTCATCTGATATTTTTTGACTTTAAAAAAAAAAGATATATTTTTGAGAGGAAAAAAATCATTAAACCTCAAATTTTTATATAATATTTTTTAAAATTCATTTATACACAATTTTTTCAAGTATCTCAATAACACATTTTTTAGACTTCAAATTATTTGTATTATATATTTTTACTATAATAAAGAAGATTCATTTAACCATAATATTATTTTATTTAAAATATAATTATTATATTTTATCCCTAAGAATTAAATTAGAAGATTTACAACAACTCACATTCTACTTAACCAACTAAATTATATTCTTATGGTAAAATATATTATTTTATTAAGGAAATATATTTTTAAAATAAGGAAAATTAAAATTAAAATTATAAAAATGTTTGAAATTATTGTTTAACCTTTAATTATATAATTGTATTTTATTGTAAACATTATAATTATAATATAGTCTTCATTTTTACTTGTATTTTATAATTTTAACTAAAAATTGAAACAAAGATTGAAGAAGTATATTTTATAGGTATATTGCGTCTACTTGACCAAACTTAAATTTAGTGAAAATGAAATGAATGTAATCGTTAAATAAAAATGTTTAGCGTCGTTCAATAACATAAAACATATTAGGATGGTGTCTTATGTTATAGGATAAACAAAAAACTCATTATTATTTAAATCGACCACCCTTTAGGCTTCAACCACTAAGACTTTTAAATTTTCTACACGCATGCCATCCCTTTCCCATTAGTTGAGGTTTAACAAAGTTGTTTTTCTGTTTTTAAATAGAGAAATAGGTTTTATCATCTCGATTGTTAATTAGTGTGAACTCCTTTCAAATTTCAATATTTTTTTTCCTAAAAGCATACCAAACAAATCCCAATTAAATTTCATTTGTTTCAAGCCAAATATGAATTTGTGACTAATATTTCAAGCTGGTGCACGTCCAGTCCAGGGTAACCAGAAAGCATCACGATCATTGTGTGTTGTCACCCTAATCATCTAAGAAAGAGTACAAAAAACCAAAAAAACCAATAATCCCATCCCCACTAGAGGGCTCTCTCACCCTTTTTCTTTGCTGATGCTAATTTCAGCGCTGCACTGTATAGACTATAGACAATAAAAAGACTCAACTAACAATTCATATATTGATATACTATACTTGAAAAATATGAATCCCCTAAATTGAGGGATGAGAAGTAAGTCTCAAATGAATTTCTGTATTTAAGAGTTTATTTATTAAATTATAATATTGATATGACCTTATTTTTATTGAAAATAATAATAAATTTTTCATTAGCTGAGTTTGATATTTATCTTTTATCATATATTTTTTTTATATTCAATCATCAATAAAGATTTAAATCATAGATCACTTTGATTAAGAAACACAAATCATTATTATTTATATTAATTATTGTTGGTTTAAGAGTTTGATCTCTTATTCTTGATCAAAAATATTTTAGACACCAAAATAAATACCTGAAAAATATTTCTATTCCTATTTTATTTCATTTTTATTATTAAACATTATTATAATTTATATCACTTATTTTGTCTAAACTTTCTCTTTCTTCTTTCTACTGATGCACCCAAAAACAGGGTATCCAAATATCATTTTTATAAAAGACTCGTGTTTAACGGTGGTTGAGTGAGTGGATCCATCGAAGAGATATGCATGTCATGTCGTTGTCTACGGAAATACTAACATCTCATGCATATAACTTTTTTTGGCCACCAAAAAAAATGCATATAACTTTTTCATGAGAAATTGTATTAATAAAAAAATACACAATATTTTTATATAAGAAAAGAACTGGAAGAAAACTTTTAGAATTAAATAAATAATGTAATGAAAAGAGATAACGAATAAAATATAGATTAATGTATTATATAATCCTGTTATATACTTGCATACATATTTTTTTAAGGAAAAACAAGACATGAAATAAAAAACATTTCAAATATGTTGATACCCTTCATCTTAAGATCCTATGTCAAGATCCAACTAAAATTTATATATAAAAAAAAATACGAGGATACTAAATCAAAACCCATACCCAAATCAACAAAACCTATATTCACACAGCCCCTTAAAATTAGCTAACTGGTCTGGAGAGTGATTTACTTCTATATAGACATGTGTAGCTTTAAGATTAGTAAGAGTGGTGTTGCGAAAAGACTTGGTGGTTATCAATCTTGTTTAGTGGTTGGATTAGCCGGCATTTTGCTTGATCAATGACAAGCCTCTAACTAATTGGATTTTACAGACACGAAAAGTTAATTAAAATTAAACTAATTAAGCAATTCACAGTATATATCCAACACAAAACCACACACTTTTAATTAATTAACATTGCAGTCACAGATGACTTCCGTGGGAACTATGTCTATTAGGGGTGTTCGCGGATCGGTTCGGATCGGTTTTGGCCAAATTTAGGACCCAACCCAATCAAATTTGATCGGTTCGGTTCGGTTCGGTTTTCAGAAAAAAAAAATTGAAACCCAACCCAACCCAACCCGTTCATGAACAGTTCGGTTCGGTTCGGATCACCGGGTTACCCATTTAATTTTTTTTTAGAACTACTATTTTATCACGATTCTTTCAAATATCTCATACAATTAAAACAATATTATCAAATGTATGAAAGTAGTAAAATTGATTCATTTAATACCATCAACATAATATTATAAAATAGACTTATAATATAAATTAAAACAAAATATTTGTGAACAATATTTACTATAATAGTCTACCCTTACACAACAATTATTCCAGTTGGTATCATTGTTTCCGAGCAAAAAGCTCTAGTCTAAATTCACTAAGAATAGAGATAGACTGATATCCTTGTTTCCCAATCAGACTGGTATCCTAGTTTCCCAGCCAGAAGTTGCATGTCTCAATTCATCAAGAACAGAGACAAAACTGGTATCCTAGTTTCCCAGCTGCGACCTTTTTCAAAGTCAAGAAGAAGAATACAATAAGATAGTTACATTTACGCTTATATTCCTTAAGCAAATAGGTATCTTTAAATCAGTTGAAGAATCAAACTTGTCAAACGCTTCTATATGATCTCACAACAATTCTCTCAATGATGCAAACATAAACTCTCTAATACTCTAATATTATTTGGAATGGAATGCATACATGAACACCAAAATATGTTTCTATTTATACTAATTTAAAGATATGATTTTAACCAATTTTTGAATGCAATCCTAAATATATTCTATCATATTATCCAATGTAATCTTAACGATATTCTATTATATTATGCAATGCAATCTTAAAAATATTCTATCCTATTTTTTGATGCAATATAAAAAAATATCCTATCTTATTTTTGAATGCAATCTTAACCATTTATAACATCTTACCTTTTTTTTATTGTCAAATTATTTTTTTTTAATTTTTAATATATATATATATATATATATATATATATATATATATATATATAAATAATAAAATTTATATTACTATTACGGGTTCACGGATCGGGTCATCGGATCAACGGATCTGTAAATCTAAACCCGTGACCCAACCCATACATGAACGGTTTTGATCGGTTCGGTTCGGTTTTGACCCAAATATATAAATGACCCAACCCAAACTGTTCAGATCGGTTCGGATCGGTTCGGGTTCACGGGTGACCCGTACCCGTGAACACCCCTAATGTCTATGGTGAATGGACACCCCCATGTGCATATACACCTAACATAACATGTATATGGATCATTCCAATGGCGTGTCGAGTGGCTGAGGCAACGGAAATTAAAGAGTGTGGAATCGTTCCCTTTCTAAATCCTAAAACTGAAAGGCTTGATCGAAGGGTTTAACTTACATAGCTAAGCATTACAGTTTCAGCTATAAGCACAATATATATGCGTATGCCATCAAGTATCTTGTTCTCTGTCACAAATTACAAACATCTTTGATCGTAGCATGTGGGCGGGATGATTTTAGTAATAGTGGACTCTCTTCTTTTTTATTCGATTTGATGCTAATGCTTCTAAGCGGAAGTTTGTTCCTCCAAATTAAAATTGCAAAGGAACATGCTTCATGTACACCCCCATGCATTGTACTATGAGACATCTAGAGATAATATATATCTATCTATCTATATATATATATATATATATATATATAATAAAATATAATTTATGATGTAATAGAAAGAAAAAAATAATATTAATAAAATATTTAAAATAAATAGATATTCATCTACTTTTATTCAATTACAAAATAACTAACCTGAGACGCACCCACCATTTTCAGTTGTCTTGTTTAGTAGTTTACTTGGTTTTCATTGTATAACGGGAAATTTCTCTAATTATTTCAATAAAAAATCACACACTATTAGTTGGCTTTTTCTTTTATAAGCAAAAATACTACTATATTTAGTGTATAAGGAGTATGTCTAAGCTGATAATTGGTTAAGTTTCATAGTTTTTTACAATCTTGTGGGGGGTTTTGTTGAGGTGTAATGCCTCACCTGTAAGGAATATCTTGCTATCATTTCAATTTATGACTTTTACAAAATTTATTTATTTATTAGTACATACTACATAGATAGCCTTGAAAATCTTTTAAGAAAGAGAAAGAAATAATAAAATAAAAAACAAACCAGTAATTCTAAATATGTCTTGAACTATTAGGAAATGTTTGTTTATCTTAACTATTCAAGGTCATGTTTGATTTAACAATTTTTTCACTTTTTTCTCTTTGAAACTTAGTAATCTAAAACTCTGATACAATTTTTACTCTATTGTAAAAAACAAAATTAACTTTAAACTTTAAGAAAAAAGTCGGACGAAACTAGTTAAATTTAAATGATAATTTACACTCGTAATCTAAATATGAATTTAAAAATGTCAATACAATTACGTAATCAATTAACTAGTTAATTACATGAAGCTGTTTCGTGGATACTGTCTTTTTGGGGAATACTTATTTTTCATCCTTCATTAATTTGGCCCGTCTCTTTGAACTTTGAAGGAAACCCGGTCATCCCATCTATATATTAACTTGTTTAATCTAAATCCCATCTATATATTAACTTGTTTAATTTAAATCTCATCTATATAGTAATGTCATATTAATCTCTTTTTATCATTAATGTCATATTAATCTAGCGACTAACATGAGGAAATATGTGGCTGCACGATTTTCAATTATGTAAATGATCTAACGTCGTAGATCGATGTTGTCTTAAATATATGATATATCGTTCTCTACCTAAATTGGATTAAGTTTCTTTGGCTGTGTGTTAGGTTGATTCTTTTAAATCTTTTGTACTAATTACGTCGTTTTTCTAAATTAAGAATATATTTCATCCACTATGATAAAAAAAAAATGAGAGCTTTCAATGTGGTTCTATTAAAAAATAAAAAATAAAAAATAATACTGAATTGACAGTAAGAAACCACGTTAAAGATAAAATCGTGGTGATTGATGAAAGTAACACAAAAACAATTATTTTTTGTTTTAAGAAATCAGGATGAGATCAACTCTATCAACATATTAATAAACATGCACAAAGACAAGATAATTAAATAAATAAATAAAGCAAGGTATCTATGTACCCAGAAATAAAAGGTGAAGAGGTATTACTTGGATATATTATGCAGCAAGTACATATTCCCCAATTGAAAAGAAAAAGTATAATGTAAGTTCATGAATTTGGAAGAGTCTATGCACATGAAAAATTTATAAGATAATAAGATTTTCCCTCCTTTTCCCCAGATCCTTTCTTTTTCTCTTCCTGTTTTTCATTTTTGGTAGTGATACAATCTTCTTATTATCTTGTATGTGGATAGATTAGATTCTTCCTTTTTGTCATTCTACCAGTCATATTTGAATCCAATCTGAATTTGGCCCCAAACGAGATAATGTTGAATCTATTATTTGAACTGGAATCAGATTCTTTGCTTGTCGTTTATAATCAGATTTGATATGTAATTTGACTTCAGAAATTTAAATGTTTAAATATATTGGACTAATATGAAATTAATCAATTCATATACTTATTAGTAATTGGAAAGTATTATGCACATTGTATAAATATATATTTTTTAATTTAAGAAAAGTTTAAAGAATAAAAATAATTAAACTATAAGTGAAACAAGTATAATAAAATTAAACAAATAAGCAGAAATTGTAACTAATTTAGATTTAGGATAAAATAAATTAAAAACGATAAGAATATGAATTAGTATAAGTAATTCATATAAAAAATTAGACTTGATTAGAGTTGATAATAAAAAATAAATGTAAAATATTTTTTAAAATAATTAATAATTTGTAATTTTTATAAAAAAATCTATAAAATTAAGTGTTGAACAATAGTGAAACAACATGTCAAAGGGATATAAACATAATAAGAAATGTTATTACAATCAAGAATTATATTTAAAATATAGAAATTGCTGCAAAATATAAAAGAATTTGAAGATTATTTAGTCAAAACTATTTTACTGATAATGAAATATAAATTAAATTCTAAAAGAATGTAAATTTTAATTTTAATTTTTAAAATCTTAGAAAATAGTTTATTTAATAATATATTATTTTAACAATGATTGTAAAAATTTACAATTGATTAAAATAATTTAAAAATTTTAAATGTCATCTGATTAAATGATTAATTTAATAGGAGAAAATATAAATTTAAATGTCATCTGATTAAATATATTATTGTTATTTCCTTAGTAATACATAAAGAGTATTAATTAGGAAGACTTTTTTATACAGTTAGGTTAATAGTAAATGATTTTCCCACCTTATTATCAGATATAGTTTATAATTTTTTTTGTTTCTTATAATAAGATTTTATTTTATCTTTATTTATATTAATTGTTTTTATTAGAATATTTTGAATTGTCTCTTTTTTCTTAAAGATATTGGAGAACATGAATAGATCTTCAATAAAATTAAAGATAAAATTGAAAAATATTATAATTATAAATGAATTTAATAATTAAATTAATTAACTTTCTTAATGAATATAAATTAGTCTATATTAGAATTAAGGAGGGATGGAGTATATGATTTTTATAATAAAAAATTCTATATTCAATGCACAACATTTTTTTCCATTTAAATCATGCATGCATGGCTTCGTGGTTGTAGCTCACATACATAGCGTATTGTGTTGCCAATAATGCCAAACTCTTTCCTTTTAAACTTTTTCGCCTGCTCAAATTTCAAAAGATAACAACCTTATTAGTTCTTGTCTTTTATTGACTTTTCACTCGTGTGGGTGTTTTAACGTGTATGCACGTGCGCCTTTATTGGGCATTTTATATGGGTTTGGATGGAAAGTTGATAAATTAATTATGTATTAAATTAATTTTGAAGTGATATAACATATTTTTGGATATTTTTATTATAAAATTTTAAGTGATATTTTTATTATAATTTTTGTTAGACCATTTTAGGGTCATTGGTTGGGCAGAGGCATGGGCATTTTGATTCACATAACCACCATAAATAGAAGGACCATCAATAAAGGTTGTTTCAATTTTTTTTTGGGGGTCTTATGGGACATTCTTTAATGATATAATCATCTTTTTTTGCAATAATTGCAAAAAAAATTAGGACAATGTGAAGCAAAATGTTCAAGTTATTTGTAATAAAATCATTGCACAATATTCAGGTCTCAATGTTTAGGTTTTCCTTGTGCAGATATGTAACTGGAAAAGAGCCAAACTTTGTTGTTCCATGGATGCTTGAGTTAGGAGACTTTGTTCTTCACGAAGAAGTTCATTGAGACATGTATCCAATGATGGGACAAGAGCTCTATTTATGAGATTTGACTCAATACCCTCAAAGTCAAATGTCAATTTTATAAGAAATTAATCTCTTTTTGTAGTCTCATGAACTTGTTGCACTACAATTTGACCTTTATTTGACAAATCTTCATAAACAATGTCAGTGTATTTATCCTAACAAGTCATGAATTAAGAATAGAATTCATAAATTGAGAGACTATCCTATTGAAATACGGCAATTTTGTGTTCCAGATGGAGTCTTCTAGCATTATTATTTTGGCTATAAATCTTCTTGAGATAGGCCCACATATTGGTTGTAGTGTTGAATGGTCGAAGATTGAGAACAATATGAGGATCAACAAAGCCTATGATCCATGCCATGACTTGGGCATCCTTGGCTTCCTACGCGGCATATTCGTTCGACTGGTTTTCTTTGTTAGGAGCATACTTTGTGTCGTCAACATGACCCCGAATGTTCTTATCTTTGATAAATATCGAAATTGGAATGCCTAGACATAATGGTTCTTGCCATTAAGGCGAATGAATAAGACATCATAATTGTCACTAGACATAAGGCTAAGGAAAAAAAAGGTAATCACAAGAGAGAAATCACAAAAGGATCAAGGAGTAAGAACTCAATAGTCTTGCAAAATCAAGAGGTTAAGAATTTTGAACAGAACTATGATAGGATCGCAACCTAGACCGATACCATATTAGGCTAAGAAAGTTGCATATGAAAAATTGTCTATTCTCCTAAGGATAATTCTATATTAAATATTGCTCGCACAATTTGATTTCTACACCTGGGTATTAAATAGTCGATTTGCAATAAATGTTATCCTACATCTGGGATAACTAATTAATGAGACAATTACAATTGTATAATCATATAAGATTTGTTGTTTTGGATGGTCAACAAGTATGTGTCAATAATGACAAATATTCTACAATTTATGTCAATTAATAACTAATATTCTGCTAATAAATTCGATTGACATAAGAGTCATGCTAAGTTTTGGAACTTGAGGCAATTTTTTTTTAAAAAAGATTTAGATTATGTTTGAATAAACTTTATATAAGCATTATATGAAAATATACAATTAATTGAACTTCTCTTATGAGATAAATTAACTCATGCACGTAATTTTTATAGAAGTTACTTTTATTTAATTTTTCTAAAAATTTAGATGTATAAATTGATTTTAACTTATGAAGAAGTTTAATATATTTTATCTTCATATTTTTTTCTCTTATAAATAAATGCATATGAAAATTTCCCCCCCAAACATGATCTAAATGAAATAATTATTTTAATATTCTAACTTAACAGCAAAATTATTTATCAAATTTTATAATCAAATAATTTTAATATTTCAGTGTCAATAGATAAATGAACCAATCCATTCATATTTTTTTGGTATTTGACCCCTTCCTCTTTATTCTTTTAAAACCAAATTTATACTTTCTATTTGACATTTTATATTCACAAAATACTATAGTATAAGAATAAAATAAAATGAAAAGACAGAAATAAAAATGTTGCAAAGTAAATAAATTAAAATGACGAACAATTCATTTTATCTAGTACAACAACTTAATAAGCATTAGTTATCTACTTTAACTCTTAAGTCTCTAAAAGAATGTGAAGATGAGAAAAAAAAATAGAATGAGATAATCAAGACAATTTAAAATGAATATATACAACAGTTGTTTTTCCTCCTTTAACGACTTATTAACATTAAAACTTTCAAATAACTGTTAAGTAATTTTTTTTATGAGTATGAAAATATTGACAAGGAAACAGAAAAATAAAAACTAAGGTCTGAGATACCAGGTACCAAGTACCAACTGTTAAGTAATTTGAAATGACTATTGACCAGCAATATGATAAATGTATTAATTTACAATTCTACACTTGCACGCTTGAAAACCTTGACATTTATATCATTAAATCAAATTGATGATGATTTTACTAGTATTAATTTACGCAAATTTCCCTTCCAGAAAAAAAAAACGTAAATCAGTTGCTGCAAGTAAATTTCATTGGTTATTAAGTGTTCACCATCTTGAATTAGTAGTTGGTGGCATACTTGTGAAATCCAATTTATTAATCCGATAAAGGCAGTGAATTAGTGAATAATTTTAATAAAATAAAAAATTAATTAGATCATACTAGTTAAATCGGAATCTAATGATCAACTCAATCAGCAAATCAAATGCATGCTCAATTCAAAAGTAGAATCGAATTGATTAGACCAATTCAATCTAACGAATCCGAACCGGTTTTTGTAATACTGTTGGAGAGCTAGGACATTGTCCAATGTCTAATGTCTGTTGCAGAATGGATCGAAGTGGCGAGGCCGAGAAGCAGCTCTTTACACAGCGGTTGGAGTTGATCGACAAAAGCTGCACTACCTACCTTCACTATTTCTTCCTTTACCAGATTCTCCGCTACTACCACCTATCTATCTATCTTATTACTATTATACCTATCTATCTATCTATCTATCTATCCAATAGAAACACATGTAATGGACTTGTGCGACCGATCCCCCAATAATGGAAGTTTTACAAATGCTACTTTAATTATGTAATTTTTTTTGCAAAATGTTTGAAAATTTAATAATCTTTAAACTAAAATCTATAATAACTAAATATTTTTATTTATAAATTATATTATGGTTAAAATTTATAATAAATAATTTTCATTAAAAATACAAAGTAAACATGGTGAGAAAAGCCTACATCACATCGCAAATCACAGAAAAATAAGAACAGGAGACTGGAAATGGCGGATGAATCTATCCATATTGTGAAATTGCAAATAAACGCAACAGAATATGGGAACAAAATAAGCTAAGAGTGTGAGAAATGTAGCTTATAGTTAGGGCCAAATTTCACAAGATAGTCTTATTCTTCTTCAAAGTAAAATTCTTATACGGTTCTTTTAACATTTAATGTAAAGGTATGACATCTCTCTTTAATCAAGTCCTAAATAAAAAACAGTGGAAACAACGAGTTTATTTGTCTGTTTGGATTTGTGTCACAAAAGAATAAATGTGTATTGAAGTTGAAGTAACTATTTTTAACTTTTTCGTTTTTTAGAAAAGAAAATTAGAATGATTTTGACATGAAACATGAAGATTACAAGCAAATATTGTGTAGGCTTGTAATGGAATTAATCAATTCCCTCGATCTAAAGATGCATACTACTTCTTCTATAATAAAAAAAAGACGCATACTACTACAAATAGAGAAAAAAATCATTTGTTTTACTTAAATAATTGTAAAGAAGGAATTTGCATTTTCTTCACTTAAATTACAGGGGAGATTCATTCCATAAAAGAAAAAGACACAAATCAACAAAGCTTTTATCCTTTTTTTTTTCCTCTCAAAATCATCAAATGTTTAGATTAATTAAGTTATAAATATAATGATCTCTCATCTCAGGCAGGAATCAAACCTTTGACATTTGAATCTCCGGCTTTTGCGATTAGTTGCTGCCGTAGTCTTGTATATGATAATCCCCTTTGCTTTTCTTTTTCGGATACTTTTTCATTGGTCAAGAATCAAATACTAATTATCAATGACATGAAGTAAGGTGGAAAGTCTTCCATTTTATTTTATTTTATTTTTACTTTGAGTTTTTAAGACATCAAGAAAGGTGGAGTGGACCTTAAAAATTGGGGGCGGGGTGGGAATGATTATGGATAGCATTGGAATATTTGATGATGAACAATCTAAAGTAACGAGAGAAGAACAATTGGTCTTTGCAAACAAGAATTTACTCAACTTGTAACATTTAACTTGTTTATGCAAAAAGCTTAAGTTCGATTTTTGCAGGTCATTAAAAATAATCATTATTAATAATAGCGGAGGAACATGAACATCCCATCAATTTTAAAAGAAATATTACCATAATAATAGTAATAATTTATCAGGTCTTTTGTTTTAAAATTTGTACATAAAATTATGATGACTGAGCAAATATTAAGAAAACTGAGCTGAGAAGAAACGAGGAAGCTTTCCATAAATTGAAGTAGTAAACATTACGCGTATTTAGCTAATCTCATTGTTTCTGTTAATCAAAATCCCAGAGGGAGGGAAGCTAATATGATTACTATAAACAAAGTTTTGAAGCCTTTGGGCCTAGAGAATCATCATATATCATATTTCATAAATTGCTTTTATAATCTCGTGGGTCCAATCATCCACGAAGAATCTCAAAAAGAGGTGATACAACAATATTAAAAAATTCCATAAAATAGTGAAAAAATTTAGGACCCAATTAATCTACACACAGTTCAACAATCACAAGTGGAGAGCTACGTCACCGGCCATAATTTAAACATTAAAACCTTAATAATCTATATAAGTTCCTGTACCAGATCTATTTACATCTTTTCACAGAGAAAAAGGTTAATTCTTCTTGAATCCTAAATTGTAAATAATCCTCCTCCTCACATGGGCGCCAACCTTTTTCTGGGTTCAGTCGCTTTACACAATTCACCCTCCCACCATAAAAAATAATAATGATAATAATTTTGACACAAACATTTATCCTCTTAACAAGTTACTAGTGCCATGATAGCAAAAAAGATAAGGCACCACAAAACGCGAAGTTTCGGTGGAATCTGAACTCTGAAGTGAATATGGGCCCAAAGTTTTATAATCACGAGGAATAATAATTTTATCAATTTCAAAGACTAAAATAACAACAATTTCACAGTTTCAGCAAATAAAATGATTGTTTTACTCCATTTGTGTCTTGTCGAACAATATTAGGATATGTTCCTGCGTTTACCACTTTTTAATAAACAGCAGTGTGTAATGTAAAAGTGAGCAACGTTAATATGTGTGTTTTGTGTTTATTGCATAGTAGTAGGCTTAGTAGTTTAACCATGTCTGTCTGTGATTGACTGCTTTGGTCTATATTTGATGTCGGCTTGTTCAGTTCACATACACATACACAGAAATAAAGCTGTCTTTCTTTTGTTCTGCCTCTGTTTTCTCGTCTCTCTCTCTCTCTCTCTTTCCACTTTCATCTCTGCTGCGTCACCTGTTGTGCCACCTCAATCCCCAGAAACAACAGTGCACAGCCATTTCATGCTTTTCCATTTTCGTCACTTCTTCTCTCTGTTCTTTTGTCCACGCTCATAAATTATGAATATGGTCGCTGGTCGAAGGTGGTTCTTTACGTCATACTTGGATATTTAATTATTTATTATCTTGGACTTGTGCTTCATCACTTTCTTTCTTTCTTCTCAAAGTTGCCTTTTTTGTTGTTTTTCCTTTTCTTTCTGTTGTTGTTTGGGCTGGTGGCGTTATTGAAAGGGTTCTCTTCTGCTGCACAGATTTTGGCCTCTTGGAGATCATCAGCTTCACTTGTTTTCCGTTCTTTGCTGATGCGGATGGTTTCATTTCAGCTCAAAGTGTTGTTGGTTTTGGCATTTTGATTTGTGCAACCACAAGGATTCCATTGCTGGGGGTTTAGTCCTATTTGCTTGAGATTTGGCACTGACATGCGTGGCTTGAATCCTTGAATGTTAAGTTGTTGAATCTGGAGTACTTGTGCTGTGTGGATTTTGGAGTAAGAAAAGTTGCATTTGAGGGAAAAGGGTCAGTTTTTTTGTTGTTGATCCTACTCTTCCATATTAGTGGAGAATTTTTTGTTCGTTTTCCGGGGCAGGGCTGGACGAATTGAAGTTTTAATTGTATTGTTATGAAAATCCTGTGGAACAAGGGCAAATCTTGTTGCTAGAAAAGGCCATGTGGTGAATTTGTTTTGGAGTTGGGGTCATTGTTTTTTTATAGGTCATAATGAAGGCTCCATCCAACGGTTACTTGCCTAATTCTGGCGAAGGTGGGTTTTTTCTCAAAGTTTACTGCCTCATCATTCCTGTCTCTATCTCTCTTGTTCTCTGCTTGTGTTTTCCTATTTCATCAACCATCAAACATAACCTGGTCAGTGACTCCGAGGATGATTGATTTCAAGGAAAATGCTGCTTTTATGTTGTTAAATTAATCAAATATCATTTTAGATAGAATAAATATGGGCATTTGACATGTTTGTGTTCAAAATGGTTTTCTTATATATGCAATAATTGGCATTTTTCTCCTGAAAAATGATGAAGAGAGAATTGCTTTTCATCTCACTGTGTAGTTGATGTTCTTTTACATAAACTTCTGGAGTTGTTTGTTCACTTAGTTTGATTTCTGAAGTTTCATTGCAAGAAGGGAAATGATGAATATGTTTGCGTGATAGTCTTCAGAGGGAATATGATTCCTATATAATAAAAATTTTGAAAAAAGGAAATGGTTTTCACCTGAAGTTAATTACCTTCCAAGTATATTCTTTATGGGTAATGGGTCTACTGATATCAGTACAAGAGGAATATGCAAGATCTGTTCCTTTGCCTTTTTCACTAAAAATGCCTTTTGGCAATTGGAAATATGTGATTAAGCTACTGCCCCCCCGAGAAAATATCGATCATTAAAGAATTTTAGTTTTCTGTAGTATATAACATCCTTTTGAAATTCTGCATCCCTTCATCAATAGCATGCTTGAAGAAAACAGTTAGAGATGTAACATAAAATCATCCATGTTTTAATCAAACAACTTAAAAGCATTTAAAGAAAAACTTAGTTATATATTTTTGTTAAAAGGGGTAACATTATGTTTGTTCTGATAACAGGGGAAAGGAAGACTATCAATTCAGAGTTATGGCATGCTTGTGCTGGACCTTTGGTTTCTTTGCCTCCTGTTGGAAGTCTTGTGGTTTACTTCCCCCAAGGACACAGTGAACAAGTATTTTTCAAATGCCATGATTCTATTAAAAATAAGAGTGACTGCATGATCTTTCTGTAGATGTAAATTCCTTTTGGTTATTATAACTTTCAGGTTGCAGCTTCCATGCAAAAGGAGACTGACTTCATACCAAATTACCCTAACCTTCCATCCAAGTTGATTTGCATGCTTCACAATGTTGCGTTGCATGTACGTGCACTTCCCAACATGTGACATTCCTGATCTGCATTTGATACAATTTTAATTGCTCTATGATTTGATACAATAGTATAATATTGTTATGTATTTTGGAGCAGGCTGATCCTGAGACTGACGAGGTGTATGCACAGATGACCCTTCAACCTGTAAACAAAGTACGTTAGCTGTTCAATCTGTGAATTTGTTTATTGCATGTGGGATTTGTTTCCCAACTTTTGTTTAAGCCTTAAGGTCCTCTCAAGCAAATGATTTGTAATACATCAAAGTTTGTTTGATTTGGCTCTTACAGTATGAGAAAGAAGCAATACTGGCATCAGACATGGGTCTCAAACAAAACCGTCAACCCACTGAGTTCTTTTGCAAAACTCTTACAGCTAGTGACACTAGCACTCATGGTGGATTTTCTGTGCCTCGTAGAGCAGCTGAGAAAATATTCCCACCTTTGGTACGAGCATAACATTTTCACTTTATTTATTTATTCTTTGTAGCTAGAGATAGAATCACAAGAAGTTTGCATGCTGACCATAAGGGTGCTTATTTTGATAGGATTATTCAATGCAACCTCCAGCTCAGGAGCTTGTAGCCAAGGATTTGCACGACAATACATGGGCATTTAGACATATTTATCGGGGTATTGCCCATTTAACATATTCTTTATTCATTGCCATCTTTCTTTAATATATTGTCCTTAGTATGGTATATGTCACCGCTGAAATCTAGTGCTTTCTAAGCTAAACCACTAAGGCATATATTGTCTCCTTAGTGGTTCAAGTGCAACCTCATTTTGGTTAAACTAAAACAGATCAATTTTTTTCAAAAAAATAAAAACTTACTTTAAGAATAATATTATACGTGGTTTTGACCAAGTTGTGAACATAGAAGCTGTGTCATTGATTTTTACAGAGTTTGAATGCTAATTGCTAAACTTGGTTGCACATCGGCTACAGGACAACCAAAGAGGCATCTATTGACTACTGGATGGAGTGTATTTGTCAGTACTAAAAGACTGTTTGCCGGAGATTCTGTTCTTTTTATCAGGTAAGATACCTTTATATTTTGCATGTGGAAATTTCTGGAATATTTGGACCCCTTGTTGCTAAGCAAAGTTGTTTTTGGTATATTTCTAGAGATGAAAAACAGCATCTTCTTTTAGGTATAAGGCGTGCTAATAGACAGCAACCACCACTCTCTTCGTCGGTGATATCCAGTGACAGCATGCATATTGGCATTCTTGCTGCTGCTGCTCATGCTGCTGCAAATAATAGCCCATTCACTATATTTTACAATCCAAGGTACATTTGGCATACCGCATACATGTATTAACATGACATGGCATGGCATGACATCCATTGAATAATGCCCCTTTTAATTTGACAGGGCTAGCCCCTCTGAATTTGTTGTTCCGTTAGCCAAGTATAACAAAGCCATGTACACTCAAGTTTCTCTTGGAATGAGATTTAGAATGATGTTTGAAACTGAGGAGTCTGGAGTGCGCAGGTATATGGGGACAATCACTGGTATCAGTGACTTGGATCCTGTCCGTTGGAAAAGTTCACAGTGGCGCAATATTCAGGTATTATTAAAACGTTAACTTTTTATGAAGAAATAGATGCGTTATTTGGATAGCTTGGTATGATTGTAGAAAAAAGTTTATGACTAATTAATATATGCACTGACAGTGGAAAGGTTTTTTTACGCTATCATTCATTTACATCTTTTGAACTATTGGTAGGTTGGATGGGATGAATCAACAGCTGGTGAACGCCCCAGTAGAGTTTCAGTCTGGGAAATTGAACCAGTGGTGACTCCTTTCTACATTTGTCCACCTCCATTTTTCAGGCCAAAGTTCCCCCGGCAACCAGGAATGCCAGGTAGCAAGACTTCACCACTAGCTAGTTCAGCTTTCCTCTTGAAGATTTCCTCTTGTCTTCCATTGATTTATGTGTTCACTCGTTACCTTAATTGATACTTTCTTTAATTATTTTCTTATTGTAAACAATTCAAATATCTATCTTCACTTCAAATCGAGTATCATTTTAATGGTCATATCTTGTAAAAAAAATATAAAAAAATACTGGCAATAGATGTGTTAGTTAACAGCTGCCAATTATCTTTATAATTTCACTGTCCTTATAGTCAGCCTCACATTACAAAAAAGAAATCAAATTCCTTCTGTGTTGAATATACAGCCTCGTTTTTAATATCATTTTTGAATGGTACAACTTATAAACCCTGCATTTTATTCTTATTCTCATCCTTGTGCACGGTAAGTGGTGACAGATGATCCTTGCAATTGCAGATGATGAGTCAGATATGGAAAATGCTTTCAAGAGAACTGTGCCTTGGCTTGGAGATGACTTTGGCATGAAGGATGCCTCAAGTTCAATCTTTCCTGGTTTCAGTTTAATGCAGTGGATGAGCATGCAGCAGAATAACCAGCTCTCTGCTGCTCAATCAGGATGTTTCCCATCCATGATTCCATCTAATACCCTTCAGGGTAACCTTAGCACTGATGACCCTTCCAAGTTATTGAGCTTTCAAGCTCCTGTCCTCTCTACCCCAAGTCTTCAATTAAACAAACCTAATCTACCAAATCAAATCAACCAGTTGCAACAGTCCCCAGTGTCATGGCCTCAGCAGCAACAGCTGCAGCAGCAGCAGCAACAACAACAACAGCAGCAACAACAGCAGCAGCTGCAGTCTTTGTTGCAAATACCAATGAACCAGCTCCAGCAGCAGAGGCAACAGCAGCTGTCTGAACCACAAAATCTGCCATTGTTGCAGCAACTACCTCAGCATCTAGGACAGCAACCTCAGAAACAACAGTTAAGTCAACATGCTGCTATTATGAATAATGGGGTAGTTGCCTCTAACCAAATTACAAATCAGTTTGCACAACAACCAATGGCATATGGTCAGCTTCAGCAACAGCAGTTACTCTCAGGAGGTATCCAACCACAGCAAGGTATCCAGTCAGCTTCTAAGAATACATTCCCATTGACATCCTTACCACAAGACTCGCAATTTCAGCAACAGATAGACCAACAAGCTAGCCTCTTACAGAGACAGCAGCAGCAACAACAGACACAATTGCAACAATCTCCACTGCAGTTGTTGCAGCAAAACCTGCCACAGAGAGCACCACAACAACCGCCAGCCACTCAAATGTTACAGCAAAATCCCTCAGAGCAACAACTCCACCTACAATTGCTACAGAAATTGCAGCAGCAGCAGCAGCAACAACTTCTTTCCACGTCTACCCCACTTTTGCAGTCTCATCTTCTACAACAACAAAATACTCACCAACAAAACCAGCAATTACCACAGCCCCTGCCGCCTATATCTCAGCATCAAGCTCAACAACTTGGCAATAATGCATTCTCAACAGAGAAGCTTCTCAACAGCAACAACTTCTCTTCATCCCTTATGCAATCGCAACAGCTTTCAATAAACCAGCCCCAGAATACACAGAAATCACATACCATCACTAGAGCCCCCTCTACACTAACTGATGGAGATGCCCCATCATGCTCAACCTCTCCATCTACTAATAACTGCCAGGTGTCTCCTACAAACCTCCTGAAAAGAAATCAGCAACTACCAGCCACATTAGGGGGGAGTGTGATAGTTGAGCCCACTGGTAATCTGATACAGGATCTTCACAGTAAGCCTGACACGCAGATCAAACAGGAGTTGCTCAATGTAAAAGGACCTGACCAGTTGAAGTATAAAGGGACAATTACTGATCCGCTGGAAGCTTCTTCTTCCGGAACATCTTACTGTCTTGATCCTGGTAATGTCCAGCAGAACTTGCCTCTTTCCAACTTCTGCATGGAAAGGGATGTCCAATCACACCCAAGAAACAGTTTGCCATTTGACTCTAATCTGGATGGTCTAACCCCTGATACTATGCTTCTAAGGGGGTATGACTCTCAAAAAGATCTTCAAAATTTCTTGTCTAACTATGCTAGTGCTCCAAGGGACATTGAAACTGAGCTGTCAACTGCTGATATCAGCTCACAGTCGTTTGGAGTGCCAAACATGCCTTTAAGGCCAGGTTGCTCAACTGATGTTGGCATCAATGATACTGGGGTTTTAAATAATAATAATGGTTTGCGGGCTAACCAAACTCCACGAATGCGAACATATACCAAGGTTTGTCATTCTTTGACAACTGCAAATAAATCTATTTGGTATATTTACTGGTTGCATTGTGTGTGTGCCTTGAAGTTAAATGTATTATATAGTGTATTAAAATTCAAACGATGTACAAATCTTGTAGGTTCAAAAGCGTGGCTCTGTTGGAAGATGTATTGATGTTACCCGTTACAAGGGATATGATGAACTCCGGCATGATTTGGCTAGAATGTTTGGGATTGAAGGGCAGCTAGAAGATCCTCTAAGGACTGATTGGAAATTAGTATACGTGGATCATGAAAATGACATTCTTCTTGTTGGTGATGACCCTTGGGAGTAAGTAGCCAAGTCCTAAATAATTTGTAAGCCTTCTATTTCTGCATTTGTGGTTTGTTTTAATTGACAAATAACTTATGATTCCTTGCAGTGAATTTGTAAGCTGTGTCCAGAGCATAAAGATATTGTCATCTGCAGAAGTGCAGCAAATGAGCTTGGATGGGGATTTAGATGGTAATGTTCCAATCCCCAATCAAGCTTGCAGTGGGACAGACAGTGGCAATGCATGGAGGGGACAGTATGAAGATAACTCAGCTGCCTCCTTTAATAGGTAAAGGAAGGATGTCAAATGCTGACACTTAAGAGAGATCAACTTGTGCATTTCAATTGGTGGAGAACCAACTTAACCTAATAAAACTTTTGGTTGGTGATTCTCAAATGAAAAGTACACATTCATTTCAAATGAAAAGTAAAAGTACACATTCATTTCAAATGATGCAGTTTATTGGGGTATTGTAGAAGAGGTGGACTCACATAACTGCATCCTAGTTTTCTTCACCACACTACTTTTGATGGTATCTAGTTTAGATCCTCAAATATAGCAAGAGCAGTTTCCGTTACTACTGATGCCACAGATCCTATACATTTGGAATCAACTTTTCTTGTGGTTGTTTGGATTAGGATTTCTTTTTCATTTCTTGCAAGGTACAGCAGAATAGGGAAGCTAGTGTATAATATGATCTCTTGTAAATCTTGTTATGGTTAAAGTTGTATACGGAAGTTTGGTGTCTAAGTGATGGCTCAGAGCCTCAGACAATGAAGAATGCATGCCAATTCTAACTCTTGTAAAGTGCCTACAATGTTGCGACGTTTCCTCGGTGGCCATTTTGGAAAAGTTTAGTTCATTATGGATGGAAGAAAACTCACTTTCTTTTTAAACTCTTCAATTTTGGAATTAGTGTGCTTAAATTACAGTTAGCTAGCTTTCTGCCTATCCAATAGTTTCTAGATGCCTTCAAGTTCCGCCTGTACATTTTAACGGGAATTGTATTACCTTTATTCTAGTCTTATACAGAATATTTACACCTATACTTCTACTATATTATATATTACTGTTTTAGTTATTTTAAAAATGACCTTAAAACTTAATTTTTCACAGTTGATTTATGATGCAGATATATCTATTTGAGAATATGTAGTGATAAAAAACAGCCCAAAATAATATCCAACCGAAGAATCCATATAAATAACAGTCAATTACATATTCTGAGGACCGAGGTAATGAAGCAATGCCTTAACTGGATCTTACATTTATTGAAAATAACAATAAATTGTATACTAAAGTTTGCTATGAAGTCATTTTGATATTGGCTTTTGATTGGTTGCTCATACTGTTACAGACATGCCAACAGAATAATTATTCAATTTTTAGTTGAAGCACCAAATGTAAAATGCCTTATTAGAACGATGCCTTCTCAAGCTTACGGTCCATGACCTCATATATTTGTTCTTGAAGGGAAGATCCCACTTTTTTTCTTCAAAAAGCTTTCTAATTGGATGCAATGCAAATAGGCTAAGGCCATGGAAGTATCCACATTCAAGATAGGGAAGTTGAAAGGGCGTAGAAACTAATATATTTCAAGCGTTTCAATTTAATGCAAAATTGTCTAAGGAACAGAGTTGCAATCAGCTACAATTTCGAACAGAGTTGCAAAAGTTTCGTCACAACATAAGTATCCATTTCCCTCGACATTAACTCAAATTTTGGTTACAGAACAAAAAATATTTGTTACTAAATACTGATACTGACTAGGACAGGATAGCCATGACATCTGAGGCCCTCAAGGCAATGTAGTCAGAACCATCTTTGCCCTTGAAGTCATTCCCTGCATATCTGGAGTACAGAACTGTATTCCCAGGCATGACGGACAATGGCTTTCTGTTACCTTCCTCATCCAGAGGCCCTGGACCAACTGCTATCACCTGTAACATCAAGAGTAGAGCAAAAATATTATGTACAAATCTCAGAAAATAAACGAGCAATGTTTATTAGAAAACATTATTCTTGCAAGGTGTTGTTACTCCATAGCACAGGCACCCATCTAGGACAAGGAAATACAAAACTGACAAGTATTTTTTGTAGTAACTACACTATCTTTTCAACACAAGAAGTCAAGAACAATATGAAAGCATACTGTTCCAATAGATGGTTTCTCCTTGGTTGCCTCTGTGAGCAACAAACCTCCAGCAGTTTTTTCCTCAGCTTCTGCAACCTGGAGTAAATATTTGAACAAATCAGTAGATACCATCATTAATTCATTGTCACAGCCATGTAAAATAAGCAGAAATCATAGTCATTATGTGCTACAGCTTTAAAGCAAACAAGAACAAGTTACAAAAAGGGCAGAACAACAATACATCTTGAGTATTAAATGATTAAGGGGGGAAACTGGATGAGTTTATGGGGAACTTATTTAAGCTTACGAAAATATCTTATGACTCTCATGAGCTCTTTTTGGCTTATTCCAATACGCTTCTTGGTGTAGCTTATCAAATAAGCACGTTTTCACCTTATTCTAACAAATTTATGGTTAAAAACCCTTCTGTGATTGACAAATTATCCAATGCAATTTTCCTAACATCCAGCATCAAAATAAACAAAGCTCTAAAGAGTAACACACCTTTATCAAGACTCTGTCGTTCAAGGGTTTAAGATCCTTGACCTCATCAGTTTCAAGGATACCAACAATGTCATCGTCCTTCAGAATAAGATGTTTTGAACCATTGAACTCCACCTCAGTCCCGGCATACTTTGAATACACAACTTGTGCACCTGTCTGTACAAACAACTGCATCACATAAGTTCACAATTAAGAGGAAAACACAAACGCCCCCTTCCCCCGATCTCCTGCCCCAAAATCTAGAAAAATAAAAACGATAATAGATTGATGCATCAATGATTTGCCAACATAGTAACATCACCTTCACACTAACATCCACTTTGCTCTTCCCAACCGACTTCCCTTCTCCAACAGCAACCACTTCACCCCCTTGAGGCTTGCCTTGAGCAGTTGCTGGCAGTAAAATCCCACCTGCAGTCTTCTCCTCTGCATCCTTAATTTTCACCAGGACTCTATCACCCAGAGGCTTAACAGTGGTGTGCTACATTGTGAAATACAATCAGAAAAACATGTATCATTGAACAGAAAAAAACCTAATGTAAAAACCGAAACATTGAAAACAATCCAAGGGGCCAAAAGTTATTATATCTATGTCAACAATCAATCACAAAGTCCACCTAAGAATGAAGCATTGAAACATATAACCAAATGAACTAATGGCAATGACCATAAAAGACCTTGGGGGCAACAACAGTGGCGGCTTTGACAACGAAAGAGGGAAACGAAGGTTGCGTGAGTGTTCCAATTCTGACGTGCCCCGCAGAAGAAAATCGAAGCGCTGAAGGTTGAAGCCTTTCAAATGCAGGCAAGTTCCTCAATGATGCAGTGATTTGAGAGGTTGCCATTGGAGCCCAAAAAACCAAAACTGAATATTAACCTTGGACAACAGAAAATGTATCATAAACAATGCTGTTAGAATCGTGCATTGCATTTTCCTGGGTCACTCCGACAACAGCAAAAAATTGAGATTTTCGTTCAAGTTATTCAATTGAATTATCTTTAATTTCCCGAGAAACAATAGTTTTGCTTTGCTAAAATAAAAAAGATGAATAGAGATAAGAGAGTGTACCTTATCAGAAGTGTGTCACGAAGGTAGGATAGTGGGAGGAACAGTGAAAAGAAAGATAAATATAAACCCTAGGCTAATTTATAGAACCTTCTGATACTAAAGTAATAAATTAATATATTCAGTATTCTAAAATATTACTATTTATCATACAAATAGTAAGTGGAATGATTAATAAGAAAATATTTAAAGTATTGTATTTTTAAAGGATAAATAATCATTTTTGTGTTTGAATGTGTAAAATACTAATAAAATTACTTATTAAAATATGAAAATTCAAATTTTAGTCAAGTAAAAAAAGTGTGACAAATTCATCAATTCGTTAACTTATGTTTGATACCGTTAACGAAATAACCTATATGGCACATTGGGATAAAAATGTCACAAAAATAATTGTTAAAATGGATGCGAAATAGATTGGACTAAAATGTAAAGTTTTCGTTGGACTAAAATGTCAACAATTTTTTTTTGGATTAATTTGTCGGACCCCAAATTTCATTTCATTTAAGGGTAAAATATAATTTAATATTCATTTCTCTTTTTTATCGTTACAAGTATAACATTATAATAAACACTTAAAAATAAAAAAGTAAATATAAGTTAAAACAAATATAATAATAAACATAATATTGATTAATAAGTATAATCTATTTATTGTTCTAAAATTTCTAATGTGGCATCATATTATCTAAAGTATGAAACTCAAAAAAAATGTACAACCATTACGTTAATCATTACAAATGAGACTCAACTTGATTTTGTCATTACCTAATTACCTATGATGTAACAATTAAAATTTTCCAAAATTAACATTCCACCGGTGTACTAAAATAAAAATTGCAATAGTGTACTAATCTTTACAAATTTTTCAATCACAAAAAGGGGGAAGATAAATATTAAATTATATTTTTCTCCTAAATGAAATGAAAATTGGGATATCACAAATTAATCCAATAGAAACTTACTCACATTTTGGTCAAATTGAAGCTTATTGACATTTTGATTTAATTGAAACTTATTGACATTTTGGTCAAATCTTTTCAACAACCGTGTTGATAATCATTTTTGTGATATTTTCGTCTCTATGTCGTATAGACTCTTTTATTAATTATAACACACGAAAGTTAATAAATAGATAAATTTGTCGCAATTTTTTCACTTTTGGAGACTAAAATTTGAATTTTCAACTTTTGAAAATAAATTTATCAACATTATACACATTTAAAGAAAAAAATAACTATTTACCTATTTTTAAACCATAATCACGAGGGTTTAACATGGCAAATTAGAAAGAGGCCAACGGAAACAAGTCCAAAAGTATATTGTAATTTGTAAGAACAAGCCCAAAAGCCGAACAACTCGTCGGATTAGAATCCAAGTGGAAAACGAGATTTACCTATTCCAACTCCACGTTACAATACAAATATTGTACAATGACAAAACTAGGGTGCATTTATTTCGAAAAATGATACAGTATTAGATCTTGAAAATAAAACATTTAGATAGTACTATTAGTTATGATTAACATTACATATAAAAAAAAAGTTAAGATTAACATTTTAATGCGATTCTTAATAACCCAACAGGAATCTAAACACACATTAAATATATGAATATTTATTTAAAATTATGTTAACTAATATTTCAATGTCTTAAGACCGATGAAGCCTAGCCTCTTTAGCTTTATAAATTCAACATGTGTATTTCTTTCTCGTAACTCATGGAATATAGTTATCTCCCAATAATTTTTATAAGCATGATTGTCATGAAGCAGGGTCTCGTGCCTACAAATTTAAGGACGTAAGGCAAATTCTATATATAAAAAAGTAATAATAAATATTAATTATTAATTTTTATGTTAATTTTCTAGTTTTCTGAAACTGTAAAATTATTTAACAATGTTTTATAAAAAAGTAATTTTATTATTTCATTTCCAATAGATAAAATTGTTAATTTGTTCAATGTAAATTATAAATATAAAATATAAAATAAATAAGAGAAAATGATAAAACGATAAAACCTAGAAATATAGATAATTACTTGTTATTATTTACAAGTCATTTGTTATTTACTTTGATAATTTATTTCAAGTCTTAAAAAATAATAGAAATAAGAGAAAAAAGATAGAGAAAAGATTAAGAATGAAGTAGCCATCAAAATTGAAGTGAAAATTTCAATTTTTTTAGAATCACTTTTAGCCTGATCGCATGCATGCATACCTACGCATGCACAATGTTAAATTTCTTCAAAGATTGTTAAAAATTACTAAACATTGTGTCTGTAACACCTAAAATAACAAGATCCAACGTTTACAAGACACCTATTTCATAGTAAAACTAAATAAAGTGGTTTTTTTTAAATACATTTGTGAGCTAAAGATATACATACAAATTTAAAGTACGAAAATTTAAACTTTTTAAAGTTAGTCAAACCTAATAATAATTTAAAAATATTATAAAGTTATAAGATTGATTTAATAATTTAAGAAAAAAAAGTTATGAATTCAAATCTTTCAAAGCATTTATTAAAAAAAATACTATTAACTAAATAAATACCACTGAAAGTTGTTATAGAATAAAGGTTAATTATGTTTTTAATTCACAATTTTTTTTCAAGTTTTGAATTTTAGTCATTGAATACAATTTTGATTGATCTTAATTTTTAAATTTTTGTTTTGTTAATATTTTTAGTCTTTATCATTGTTAAATAATAATGTGAAGCTAAATTTATCAAGATTTTATTACATTTTGTGACCACTCATTTTTTGACTATTCAAAACTGGAAAAAAAATACTTGTGCATGTTTAAGCTGTGAATTTTCGCAGCTAATGTCACAAATTACTACCCTAACACTAAAAGCAAACTCCTCATCTTTAGCCCCGTTGAATAATAAAAAAAGCATATTATTCAAACCAACACAATAAACCAAAATCAAATGAAAGACAGAGATTATTCCAAAATCAAAATTAAGGCGCATTTTTTTTACTGAAACCAAGAAAACCCTCTTTTCGATCTCTCCCGTCATCTTTTCCTACTCCGTTAATGACTTAATGTGAATTATTGGTAATTTTCGTCACTCGTTAATCTCGTCACCATCGCAACACATTTTGCATTGAGAGGATCACTGCTCGCTCTCTTCATCTTCAAAACCTCAACACACTCTAAAAGAAACTTGTTTCAATTGGACCCCGGAGAACCTTAAAGCTTCAAGCTGGATCGAGTGCGGCGGGCAGACGTACAAGAACTCGCGGCGTTTTTTAGTCGAAATCTATTCCCAAAATCATCACGGCGCAATGCAATCCGCCATCGTCTCCTTGGCGTCCTTGTGGATTTAGATTTGGATATTCATTCAGTTCGGGGGTTTGGGTCTGGGGAACGGGTGGTGGAGGGTTTGGGATCGGCGAAGAGGGGTGTCGGTGTCCTCGAGAAAATCTGAATCTCACTTTTGGGAAAATTATTATTGTTAGAATGTAAGATTTATCATTGTGAGGTATTTAAATAAATGTTATTTAATTTAATGAATAAAGAAGTAAGGATAATTGATTATAAATGAAAGTTATTAAAAAAAATAACTATTGATAAATAAGTTGTTTTAAACTTATTAAAAATATAATTGTTGATACATATAGTTATATTATAAAAATAACTATTAATAGATAGAGTTATATTAGAATGTAGTTATATTAAAAAATATTTGTGTTGATAGATACAATTATCTTGTAATGGTTTAGTTTTTTTATAAATAGAAATCTAAAAAACTAAATATATTTATTGTCTATCCATAAAAGTCGTATTTTATTTCTATTAAAAGAAGATACAATAATTAAAAAGATCAAAATTATGAAAAAGTATTATGTTATTATAAATTTGTTGCTATGAACAAATATATATTTATGTAAAATTATGAATTCTCAATATTATTTTTTATGTTCATGATATGATTTGTATTTAACATAAAATTAAAGATTAATGCTTACATACAAGTAAAAATTTGATATTAGTTCTCTGTAAGGTTTTTAGTAATTAAGTTCTGATTTAGTTGTGCAAATTTAAATCGTTGAAGATAGCTTTGTGCTTTTGTCTATCATTTCCGTTCCTTTGTCTCCCACAACGGCATTCATATTGAATGGGAATCGATATTGATAAAATATTGCTTCGACTTTGTGTTTTGATTTGAGGTCGGTTCAATCTGTGTAAATTTGTGGTCCATAGAGAGATGTAAAATTTTTGACAGTTTTTAAACCCCATTAATTTATTCAGAAATTATTAAATATTTCTATTTTATCATTTTTTTTACAGTTTTAACGGTTAGAAAACGAGCCGCTAAAAAATATAATAAATACTAAAAGACTTACATTACGTCACCACTAAACATATTTGATAATAAGAACTAAAATAAAAAATAATTACCAGGAACAAAAATTTAGAAGCTAAGATTAATCAAACTATTGTTCTAACTAAAAACTAAAATTTTAAAAAAATTGAGAGATTAAAATTATAGTTATTTTTTAAAACAAATAAACAGGACTCGCCAAACATCAACTGCTCCGCTTAGACCTCGATCACTATCAAGAAATACGACTCCTTGTTGTCCAACGTTCGCTGGCTATTTGTTGGACCTCAGTTGTGCTATAAAATATTAAATTAATTAGATTCGTACTGTTTGAGGCTTATAAAGTTGAGGTAACAAGTGATATGACGCATAAATATACACTAGTTCTTAACACTAATCCTGACACAGAAACAGAAACATAAACACATAAACACACTAACACACTGTCTTTAACAGACAGGTTATTGGGCTGATAGAATTAATAAAAAATGTCTCAATATTTAAATATATTAATGATAATATTATGAATTCTTTATAAAACTACATGTATTTAATTATCTATAAATTATAATTTATTTATTAATTATTATTTATAAATTATAAATTATTTATAAGAATTGTTACACCACTGTACCTACTTCTATCATTAACATTAAAAGCTCATATTTACACATTATAAATATCATATTTTATCTCACATTTTTTCAAATTCATTTTCAATTATTTTCGATCTTTTGTTTTATATCTATTCTCTAAGAAAATTGTATATATAATCTGATGTGTAAAAATCGTGAAATTTATCTTAACACGTCGATCTTGACGCCAATCAACTTCAAATTTCAATCAATACAATTTCAATAAATACATTGGTCGAATAAGTAATAAAATTCAATAAGGTATTTATTCTTTTTCTAAGATGTAAGATGTTGATATAAAAAGACTCAATTTTCACACATAATTGTATATTCCTCTTTTTTATTTTTCATCTTATTCGACAGGTTGCCATTTTTTTTATTTTATTGATTGACTTTATCGGTTTCATGTGAAGATGCATGATGTGTTAAGTTGGCGCTCGTACAAGATTTTCTCATGCATTCAATCTAAAGAATTTAAAAATAAGTTACATGATAAGGTGCTTCCCTTTCGATAAACCATATGATCTCCATTTGCTCCTAGGCCAGCCCTAACTTGGTGCTTGTCATGCTGCATCAACCATAGGTTGAAAAGTAGATTATTCAATTCTAACTAAACGATTTAATAGAACTAATTACGACTACTTATACTAAAATAAGCAAAAACATTAAACTTTTATATAGAACTAACCGAAAAATAAAAAGTAAGACAAGAAATTGTACTATTTATGTATTTAAAAGACAAGCAATTGTCCAACCCTTGTGCAAATGGCTTATCACCACCAATCTCTCGAGGTGTGGTCTTTTTCTCCCCAACATTCTCAACTAGTTTATCAAGTGCATTATAACTTTGTTGATATGTGGTCATTAATTTGGTGAAAGCATCTCTTGCACTGCATTTGGTTTGTAAGAAGGAGGATAGGATGAAAGAACAAGAAGTAATTTTTTGCGTTCGCTTGGTAGCGTAAAAATAAGTAAGAAATATTCATAAAATTCTGGGGTCCATGTTTTTATGTTCCACTCAAGATAGCAAAGATTTGTGTGGAAATCTTGAGCCAATCTCTCCTTTTACAATTTGACCTTGCGACTTTGTGCTTCTGGCATTTCTTCTTCCTCACAGGTTGCAGCTTTCGGACACATGCTCATGCTGTGCTTTTGGAGTCTTTTTGTTCCTCGCATAATTGATTATGTGGAGAAGCATAATGAATATACAAGGTGTTTGATAGTTATATGAAGGCGTGAGTTAATCAATTGTATGGAGGAACATAATCAATACTATGGTAACGTGTAAAGTAAATCAATTATACGTACATTTTTTTTGTCGATAAAAAAATAAAAAATAAAAAATAATGAGTAACATATACTTTTACTTTGTTATCTTGTATCTGCTTGGTACTGCTGGTACCTTGATAATATAATTTTGTCTTTTGCCAACCCCTAAAAATAAAAAATAAAAAAGCTTTTGTTCCTTTTGTACAATTAAACCTTTTTTAATTATTAACTTTAGGTTAAAGTAAATTTTTTTCTCTAACTTTTTATTTAATTTTAATTTAATTATTTATTTATTTTTTATTTTATTTTTAAAATATATATTTTAATTATAAAGATTTAAAATTATTTAGTGATGATTTTAAACTAACACAGTGTAATTTTTTATAAATTAGATTGAATGATTAAATAGAATCAATTAAAAAATTAAAAAATTAAATTGAAAAAATAGAAGATCAAATTTAATTTAAAAAAAATAAGAGGATAAAAAAAAAAATTTAACTTTAAATTTACTTAAATAACATAAAGTCCTAGACATATTAAAGGGAAAATGAAGAGGATTAGTTGATGTGAGCAAACTGAAAAGTGAAAACGATGGTAAGCATTGTAGCAGGTGGTTGTAGCATGTAGGTTGTAGTCATACGGGTTACGGGGCATTCTGAAATCGGGATCAGATTATGACAATGGGACAACATAAGCCTGCGCCTACACGCTTAGCTTTTGAGATCATGCATGACGTTAAGTAATACACGTGGGGCATATGTGTTGACGTTAAGTAATACACGTGGGGCATATGTCTCCAACCCTGTCTCCTTAGGTCCTTTTTTAAGAATGTTGAATATTAATACTACAATAAATAATTAATTTGGTTTGTTTAACAAGTAAAATAGGTGGAGAAAAACATGGTCAAACATTATCGAGAGGAAAAAAACATTTGAACGAGATTAATAATATGCTATTTGATATTTTTTAATATTTTTCTGTTAGCTAAGAATTTTACAGTATGTTGGTTTTATTGAATATTATGTGTTTGCACACTTTATTAGTAAGATTAAAATAAAAAAATTACTTCGTGATAAAAAATCAATTCAAAAAATGTCCAAACAATGTATTATAATGTTTCGATAACACGTGATAATTATCGTATCCCTTACTATTTCAAAACAAATTAATTGCAATAATTATTTAAGGAAAACTATCATTAGAAAAAACTATTTCTACCCATTTACATTTTTATCCTTATACGGAAATGGTAAATTGAATCCCATTGATTGATGGAAGGCAGCACATTTTTTTTCTTCATTTTTTAACAATTTATTGAAAATGTTTAATTAATCTTTATATAATAAAAACCGACACTGATATGCTTAGTAAAATATTATTATATACTGAAAAATTTTCAACCTCATGAAATTTATTTCTTTTGTAAATAAATATTTAAAATTTAATTTCATGCAAATGGATGTTTAAATCTTGTCTTGATTCTAATGAATCATATACACTATTCCAATAAAATAATTTAATGTAATAATAAGTTCCTTAATGTTGAAGTACCAGTATTAAAACTCGGCAAAAAAAAAGTACTACTATTAAAAAAAATCTAGAGTTACTTTCCGTAAAATATACATTAGATACTGAATAATAGTATTTTATTCTTAACTATCAAAATCACTTCAAAATTATATTTTGTTGAAATTCTTAAATTTTACATGATATAATGGAACATGTTAACAATTAGTTAAAAATCAAAGAATACGTTAGACCATTTGAAAATTTTCTTACAGTTGAAAGCTTTCGTACTTTGATTCTTAATAAAAAAAAACTTTTATTATTAATTTATCAACCGTTGCTTTTAGGAAGTAATAAATACTGTGAAAAGAAAAATATTTGATAAAGATCCCTTAACCTTCTAAAATAAACCCTTAACCCATGGGCGGACGTAGGTTCAACTTTCAAGGGACTGAAGGGAGGGGAGGGCGGGAGGCCTTGGCCCCCTTAGGTTTTTCAGCTTTATAATGATATTTTTTCGTAAATAAGTTCATGATTACAAAAACTCAACCAGATCCATTGAGAAACCACTAATTTTGTAATTACATCATATAGACGATAGAACTATAACTAAAATAGTAATTTTATATTGTTTTGGAAAAATATTATTTGAAGATTATATTGTATTAATTTTAGTTATTATATAACCATTTTTATCTTTTGACCTCTTTTTTTCTTCTTCTAAACTATAAAATTAATTTTATATTTTTAAATATTATATTTTATCAAATTTTAGTTATTATCATATAATTAGTTTTAAATGATAAAATAATAGTAATGTTATATTTTTTTAAAATATTGTCCGAATAATATATTTTATTAATTCTAGTTATTATATAATTAATTTTTTATTTTTCTGGAGCTTTGTTAAACTATAATAATTTAGCTTGTTATTAAATACGAAATACCAAAATAATTAATTTAATTATTAATGTAATTAAAATTTTGGAACATTAAATTATAAATATTTTGTATATAGATTGATAATATATTTATTAGATGAATATTATTCTTTTATGTTGGTTCCTTTATTCTTTGAGTCTGGATTTGTTTCTATTTTAACATTTAACACCTAAAAGAAGTAAAAAAAATAGAGAATGTGAATTAAAGAGAGATAAAAAAAATATGCAATAAAATATTTAAAATAAAAAATATTTATATATTATTTCTGTTATAAAAATTAAAGTTAAAAAATACTCCTCCCAATGTTGAAAGTAATGACCGTTTCCTTATCCAAACCAAACATTAATGTAGAGAGCAGTAGTAAATAGAATCCCTAGCCAGTTCCGAAATGGTATTAAGTTCACGTGGATTACAAAACACACGTGGTCCAAGATTGTCTTCCTCTACCTAAAATTCACACAACGCGTAACGACGAACATTTAGTGCCACGTACACAGACAAGTCACAATGGGTCTCTTGTGTTCCCCCAGGGACGCGCCTCGCCAATTGAGTGCTGACCGCGGAGTCAAAATTCTTCACTCGCTTCATCAAACACTCTCTCACAAGTCACAACACAGTACGGTCAACATCTTGCAACACATATCTATATATAGGCCGCAAACTCTCCCACAACAAAACACCAACAACACCTACTAATAAGTTTTAAGTTCTCACAAATTTTTAAAAAAAAAAAAAAAAAAAAAAAAATATATATATATATATATATATATATATATATATATATATATATATTCTCTTCGTGTGTGACTGTTACCGTCGATAAAGAAAACAATGGTGAAGCCTAGCAGCGAAAAGCAAGAAGAGCATAGCGATTCCAAGTACTACAAAGGGGTCCGAAAGAGAAAATGGGGCAAATGGGTATCCGAAATAAGACTACCCAACAGCCGTCAGAGGATTTGGTTGGGATCCTACGACACCCCCGAGAAGGCCGCGCGTGCCTTCGACGCGGCAATGTTCTGCCTACGTGGCCGCAACGCCAAGTTTAATTTCCCCGACAACCCACCCGACATCGCTGGCGGAACGTCCATGACACCGTCCCAGATTCAGAACGCCGCCGCACAATTCGCCAACGCGGGGCCCCACCAGGGACATTCGGGTCGACCCGAACATTCTCGCATGGAATCTCGGTCGCCTTCTGTTTCGGAAGGGACCATCCAAACGGACAGTGACGTCACCACACTTAACGGTTCGCTAACGAATTTGTTCACGCCCGTTGGTTCGAGTGGTTACGCATCCGATTATGGGATTTTCCCGGGCTTTGATGATTTCAGTGGCGAGTTTTATGTGCCGGAAATGCCGAACGTTAATTATGAAGAAGAAAACGGGGAAGGGTTCATAGTTGACGAGTCTTTCTTGTGGAATTTTTGAGGGGCAATCAAATCCAGTATTCACCACCGACGAAATGGGTTATGGTTGCGGATAGTTTTATTGTTTCCGGAACCGTGGCAATGACCCGGGTTTGGATTCGTTAGTTTTTAGACGACCAAACCTATATGATTAATGAGTTTCTATGATATTGATATCGATGCTACAGTCAAGATAGTTGTAATTTGTAAACCTCTTATAACAGATATTGTAAAAAAAAATTGTGATTCATTCAATAATGAAAATAGTAGTTATCTTGCAAATACAAGCTTTCTTATTTTTTAAAACCTTAAGTTATGTCTGACGACAAGCAAAATTTGCCGTCACCTTATAGCTAGGGTAACAAATTTGAATGTTAGTTTTCAAATTTATTATTACATTCCAACTTTATCCTGTAACTATTTATATTGAAATGAATTGACCTATTTGCGTAAAAAAAATGAAAATAGTAGTTTCTCCATCGCCAAATACTAATTTTTATTCTATGATCACTTTTTTAAATGAAAGATGCATTATTTTTATGACAAAAATCAAACTCATCGGTTAAAAAGTGTTATTAATCTAATGTCACATTAGAGTATGTTTTACTTTAAATAGGTATATTGTCATATTCAAGGTTTAAATTCAACATATTTACCTAACACAATATGTCTTAGGCTTTTTAAAAGCTTAATGTAGCTTAAAACACTTAATTATAATTATCTAAATTAGTAACTTTTTATTTTAAATAAATTATAATGTTATAATACATTAGATGATATGTTTTTACTTATCAGTACTTTTTTTTAGATGGATTCAACTTTTTGTTATGCATATTTTTATTCTTGTTATTTGGTAATAATTGTTTGTTTATGCTTTTTAATCTCAAGATTATTATTTTATATTTATCAAATATCTCAATAGTGAGACTATGCATGTCTTAGGTAAATTCCAAGAGCAAAATAAAATAAACACACTAACTCAGCAAAAGGCAATTTAATTCTTATTAATGTTGGTAACCAGTCATAATAACATAATTACCATAATTACTTGGGGCCCTAATCTAATAAACTTTATTGTAACCAAAATATCTACTAGGGCCTTAACCTAAGAAATCTAGGCATAAATCAATTTGCTCTTTGTTTTATTATCTAAACTAAATAGCAAACGACCTAGCATACTGCCTCCACGGCAAGCCTCTTAGCAGGATTTCCACACGCCGTTGTACCAAACGTCTTCTCTGAAACATCAATTGAACATGTTTCCTTGCCAACACATGCCTACATAATGAAATATTAAGTTATTAACTCAAAACCTAATAAAATCTTAAGAAAAATAAGATTTGAGAGAGTCTTAAATTACCTTTTGCACGATGGACAGTGCATTACTCTTGCTCTCGCAAGAGCCATTGGTGAATGCTCCACACACTCCATTTGGATCACCAAAACTTGCAAACTTAATAGCGGAGATTTTACGACCTTGACAAGACAACTCTAAAGTCTTGTTCTCATATGCATTTGCACATACATTGCCAACAACAACGGTTTGGAAATTCACCAGTGATGGGTTTCCACCCAACTCCGCAAACAAAACCAAAGTATTTGCACCATCTTTAAGATAAGAGCGAGGGACATGGTACCTGAATTAATAATTTAAAACATAAAACATAATTATCTTATTGTAAAAACACAAGAAATTATATGTAAAAGTAAAACCAACCATCTTTGGGTTGGCTTCCCGCAATTTGTAACACATTTTGAGTCAGAATATTCTCCACGATAATCACAAGGCTCATCACTACAACCATCTTCTTCAGCATTGTAATTAGGCCAGATACGTCCAATGTTTTTCCCATTCACCCAAGCATATCCTTTGCCCATTCCTTGCAAGTCCACCACAACAGGGTCTAACCCCAAAGGAGCTTTGAAGGTAGTCTTCCAATTATAAAAACACTAATTAGTTTTAGTAGTTAAAAGATTATAACAATTTAAAACATTATTGAAAGAAGATGAAGATTAATTAATTACCTTGTACCAAGTCAACATCCTGTTTATAGGTAACTTCTCAGATTCCCATTTGCTTTGAGCAGCGAAGGGTGAGTCATCACTAAAGAGTTTGTGGTCCCAACCATGCAACCCTACCTTGTATGACCATTTGTGTGAGCATAAATTCTTAATGATGGTTTCTTCACCTTTTACACTGACCAGCTCAATAGGCCCAACAAGACCGGCATGCCATGTATCAAAGAATGCCCCGTAGTTCTATTTCACAAAATATAATTAATTAAGCATTGTTAATCAGTAAAACTGAAACAAAAATTTCCTATTATATGCAAAATTAAATCATATCAAGGTCCATAGGTAAAGTACCTGAAGTCCAACAGTGACACTAAGCAAGCTTATAGTATTCGTTCCATGCTTCAGCTTAATTTTCGGCTCAAATTTATCGGTGTGAATACCATATGTGGCCCAATGGGAATCTATTCATCAAACAGGTTATTGAAAAATTTGTCAAGAATATAGTCGCTACAATATTGATTTAGAATATGGTATGTTACCAATATGTTCTCCGTTGACGAATGCATGAATTACATGGCCACTACCGTTAATCCTAAGAGTCATATTTTCACCCCAAACTGGATCGTCGTCCTTGACATGAAGTCTGTCATAAAAGACAAAAAGAAAAAAAAAATGATCAACATAACAAAGAGAAACAAAGGAATTTAATTAAAAACATAAGAAGTTAAGTGGGGTGATTACTTTGTCATGTACCAAAGATAGTCACTAGCATCATTGGCCACATCTTTTTGATCAAAAAGTCTGTGTGCAGATACATTACTTTTACCATGAAGAGCATTATCAATGTTCTCTGATCTCCACACCCACTTCAAAGTTGCTGGCTCCTTTTCTGCCTTGCTATTTTCTTTAACCATTACAGAGGTTTGCACATTAACCTGATTGAGAAAATATAAAGTTATTAATTAGTAACATAAATCATTAATCTTAGTGAATAAAACGTAGTATAAATTTTTTATTTAACCTTGGCAGTGTTATACTCTTCGTGCTGACAATCAGGAAGAATACTAACAGACCATGCTGGAACAGCATAGCTATTCCCTCTAAATGTTAGAGTAGCATCAGCGGTGGTGTTGGTGTTGCTCAAGAAGCAGCTTGATGATCCATTTGTGGCATAAATAGTGGCCTTAAATTTGAAAGTATGTTATAATAAGAACTTTTATTCTTAAATAATAATAATAAGAATAACACGAGCCATCGAATTTGTTAGTATGTTTCTACTCTCTACCTTTCATTTACCTTAACAGAGTTGCCTAGGTCAGTCTCGGATACGTTCCCACTTGTAAGAGTTTCCTCCATTGCCTTCAAAGCACTATGAAGTTCTTTGAGGTGACCCCATTTTGGTTGGGCAATGTTGCCTGCAAATAAAGGAATAATAAAATATCAAAAGATTTATATTCAATAAGAAGAAAAAATGTAATTCTAAACATTTAAATAAATTCAATTACCATATTCATCCAGAGGAGCATCATAATCATATGATGTGGTAATGTATGGACCCCCGGCTGTTCTACCGAAGTTAGTGCCACCATGATACTGAACCAAAAAATCATATACATACATCTTAGTAAAAACTAACTAAGAAATCTTAGTATAAATTAACTAAGATCAGGAACATGACGATTAATATTTTGAACTGTGAATTGTTTACCATATAATAATTTTGGAATGTGCCTCCGGTTTGGAAAAATTTAGCCACTGCAAAAGCAACATCTTCAGCAGTTCTGTGTGGATCTCTGCCACCCCAATTCTTGAACCTTGAATAATTCACCCAAAAAAATAAAAGCACAAATTTAATATATATTAATAAAAAATATGAAGATGAAACTGTTTTTTGTTTTAAAATTAAAAATTTGAATACACGAGTTAAGAATATTAGACTTACCAGCCTACCCAATTTTCGGTCCACATTTTAGGACTGTTAGGACTATTAGGTTCAAAGTTGTCACAATACCAACCATTACAAGTATTGATCTATAACGTAAATTAAAAAATGTAAAATTATCAGCTTCACATAATAATTATATAACTATATAATATAAAATATAAAAATACATACCATAGGCTGAGGAGCATCGGACTCCTGACACATGATCCATGGAACCCCAACGTTCAAGGACTCGGCCATGTTCGCACACCAATTCATGTAAGCTTTTCCAGCATCTTCATATTGTGAAATTACGTTACCATATTCATTTTCGATCTAAAAATTATTGACCAATTTGTTAGTAAATATATATATATATATATATATATATATATATATATATTTAAAATAATAAAATAATGAACCATTCATAAGGATATCCGAAGGAAAAATATAATATAATAATAAAGCACCTGAGTGAGAATTATGGGACCACCTTCAGAAGCAAAAAGTTTCTCCTTTTTTACCATATCCACGATCAAAGTAGTGAAATTTTGCATTTCATTCTTAATTTCAAATTAAAACAAAAGTCAGGAAAAAATTTATAAAAGCTCAATAATATAATACAAATAAGAAAAAATAAACATTACCATGAACACACTATTGGCAGTCCGAATTTCAACATCAGGTAGATTGTGAACCCAAACAGGAATTCCTCTGAAAGTATCCACACAGAATATTTTTTTTTTAATGTTATTCATGATAAATATATAATAACATGCATTAAAACAAAAGGATAATTAAATAGTACCCATAATTCCATTCGGCACAAACATATGGACCAATGCGAAGAACAACATAAAGTCCAGACTCTTGAATAGTCTTGAGAAATCTGATGATATCATTATTTCCAGAAAAATCATACACACGACGTGAAGGTTCATGTGCATTCCAGAAAACATATGTTTCGATTGCATCTAATCCTCCTTCTTTGGCTTTCTGGATTAACTCCGGCCACATCTATGATTAAATTGACAAAAATTAGTGTAGACAATATATATTATATCCAAATAAAAAATAAAAATACATAAGATGAGTATAGTTACCTCAGGGGTGCTTCTAGGATAATGGATTGATCCAGATATGAGCACTCTAGGCTTACCATCAATTTTGATGGCCCTTCCATCATGAGAGACATCAACAGCATAAGTGCCAAGGAAGAAAAAAATAACAAGGCAAAAGCAAACTAACATAGAAAAGAAGCTCTTTGGAGTAGCCATAGTGACTAAGAAAATAGTGTGATATAATTTATAAATTGTACTGCTTATTTATAGAAAGAACACTGTGATATAAAATATTATATGAAATTAACACATTTTAACTATTCTTGAAACTTATTACATTCCCATTTTGCAATTAATTCAACCTGTCAAGAAATGTTTTAGCATGTCAAATGCAAAATTTTGTAATATAAAGTATATGTTCAAATATATTTACAACTTTATAATTTAAAAACAAATTATTTTCTCAAATAAAATGATTTCTACTTTAAAAAAATGATAAATAATTTACTTTAAAAATATTTACAACTTTATAATTTAAAAACAAGTTAAATTAAATAATATTATCTATGATATAAGTTGAATGATATTTATAATATTTACTTTAAAAAAATGATAAATAATTTTTTTCTACAAAGATAAATAATTTTAATTGAACGAGTAGATGTTTTCACACTAACATACTTATTAAATGTTTATCATTTATAAGTTCGTTCCAAATAATTCTATGTTTACCAGTTTAATTCACAGAGTAAAATAAATAAAAGTATTAAATACTATTAAATATATGATAATTGTTTAAAAAATAACTGTGAAATGATTTTTTTATGTATTTTATTTTAATATAATAAAAAATGCAACTTCATCTCTTCTTAAAGTTTGGTTGTTTTAGTATTTTTTTTTTCTTTTAAAACTTTGGATGCCTTACCTATAAAAGTTCTGTTTGGTGGAAGGAATTAATCTCCTACAGCATGAAGAATCAAATTTTAAATTAAAAATATCCAATAATTTCTTAATAATATTTGTTTTTTTAAAAATACGTGTTAAAAAATAATAATCCTAAAATTCCAATATAAAGTTGTATTTTTTCCCCAACTATATACCTTGCATGTTTTCTTAAAGAAGATTAAAAAAATAGAATAAATAATTCTTCATAATGACATTTGCGATGATAAAATAGAATATTATCTTTAATGGTAGATATCAAATTGAGACTTTAGATCATTTTTTGATGAACCTAATTGTGTCACGTAGAATTCAAAATCTCTTAATATTTCTCCAAATTTTTTTTTTAGTGATAGATTTTATTTTGATATACGATAGAGAGAGAAAGAAGAAAAAAAGTTCTTCTAAAAAAATATTTCTTCACATTCTTTATTGAAAGATCTAGTGAAAATGAGATATTGAACTCAAGATCTAGCACTAAAGATAATTGAAAGGGTTTAATAATACATAATTATAAATTGGAGTAAGTTATACATGAATTGTTGAAAATATTATGGAAATTTTTAAAACAACATGTGAAAATATTTTAGTCTAAATTTATACAATTAAATTTTTTTAGTTACTTTTTTTATAGAATTAGTTTACTTTTATATATATATATATATATATATATATCATAAATTTGAATTATTTTTAAAATAATAGCATTTTTAAGAGTTAAAGTTAACATTTTCATGAGTTATTCTAAAATGAAACAAAATTAACTAATCACTATATATCAGAGTTTTACACTTACATATTTAATAAATTTATGTGAGACTAATCTTTATTAAAAATTCTAGATGATCGATCATTTTTAATGATATTTTCCTCCATAACCAATCACATTTTTTCTATTCTTAAACTCAGACCAAATTCTTAATTAAAAAATATTAATTCAATTTCACTCAAATCAATATCATCTTAATAAATATAGACAGTGAAATTTTACATTTGAGTACTTAAAATACTTTATCACTCCAATGTCATTTATCAGGCAATGCTATATGCATTAGTTGTCATGCAATATATAACCTTTTGTTTTAAAGAATGTGTGTACTAATGTGATCTAATCGTTTTATTTTGTCTTGGGCTATAACTATTTTTATCATTTTGCGGAAAATAATCCATTTTTAAAATTAGGTACATTAAAAACATTGTTAACCTATTTTTTTAGGATTAAATCCAAAACTATATTAAAAAAGAACAGAAAATATAAAAACTAACCAATATCAATTACGATTAGTTTATAAGGATTTTACTTTGCTTATTCATTCATCTAAAATTATTAACAAACTAATATTTTAGAATATGCATAATTTACAATAAATGGTTACTTCTTATATAATTGATTTTTATTTACATGAGAATAAGAAATGACATATGACTCAATAATAATAATTTATAAAAGAATACTCTAATTCAATATAAGAACTCACCATATCGCTCTAGTGTTAGGAAATAACTAGTTTACACAACATGTCATTTTTTTAGTAGAATTTAGCTCAATTTCTTTAAATAAGATTTTAAATTCAAATTTTGTGTATGAAAAAATTTAATTAAAAAAAGAAGACTTCATTCATTAAAGGTTATGAGTCAATGACAAAACTAATGAATACGTAAAAAAAAAAATAAAACATGTCTCAATAACATTGGATTAATCTTGTAATGTTGTCTCAATGATGTCACTTATCTATATAAAGAGAGAGGAGAAATTACATTACACCTATATAACTTAAACAACTACTACACCCTTTTATAATTTCGTATAAAATGTAATTTTTAAGGATTCGATCATCAAATTATATTTACATATAGCCAAAATTGTTTGTGTGAAATTTTATCAAAATTGAACAATAAAAAGAAGATAATTAAATGATTCATATTTTATTATATTTTTATTAAAAAATATTACATCAATTTTAATATGTATGTATATAGTGATAAATAATTTTGGATTAATATAAAATTATATATATATATATATATGATATAAATGAACGAAACTTTCAATAAGATGTTTTAAGAAAATATTATTTAATTAAAAGTTATTAAATGATATAATAATTAATAAAAGTTACACTTATATAATTTGATAATATATATATATGATTTGCTAAGAAAAAAATAATAACTATAATTTTTAAAAAATAACATAGATGTAACTTACTAACTTATTCCTTTAAAAAAGAAGTGGGTGTGAATTATTGAAATTGAGAAATTGGCTACGTTTTAGAATTATTTTTATTTAATTAAAATACTATTATGTGAGGTGGTAATATATAGAAATATGATCGGTTATACCAGTGAAACTCTTTTACGTACAGGCATTATTCTCTCTATATGTATTATTTTCAAAATTTAAATATACACCTAGTATATCGATATGTATATACACCAATATACTTTTAGCATTAAATTAATTGTTTAACAAGTTATAATTGAATATCAAAAATTATTTTTAAGTAAACATATTATCTAGCCAACTCCTTTAAGGAATAATTATATATATATTAGAATCATAAAGAATAGACAGAAAAAATATTTTTTGATTTTTGTTTACAAAGACGATAATAAAATTTAAATACAAGACTTTAAGCAAGTTATCTAAATCTCATCACTATTAATTTGGTTCTAATGAATAAATTTGTGGCTCTTAATAAAGATTTTTTTATCAACAAAGAGGTTTAGCTCAATTAGTTGAATTATGTTCAAAAAATAAATTCCTATTAATATGTTCAAAGAAGCCAGTTACTTATCAACATTATTAGATCTTGTTGATAAAAAATGCATTATAATGTATTATCATATAATTTTAATGATAAACTCAAGTACAATGTTCTAGGTATTTTTTGTGTTCTTAAATTAAGTTTGAAGTTTCACTAAAGTATTCAACGTTGACTTTAAATGCTTATATTTATTGTGAGTACCAGGGGAAAAATTATATTTTAACTAAATAAAAAGACAAATAAATATTTAAGGATTACAAGTATTATTTTATTAACAATAAAAATTATGTTAAGTAAATTCTAATTAACGTTTCTCTAAATGATATCAGAATGTCGTTTATTTCTACGATCAAAATTGTACTAAACAGTGTCGAATGTCCAAATTTATCGGGTCCAACACATTGTTATGTGTGGTGCACAAAAAGCCCAATACATCTTGGGTTAAATTTGGAGCGCTAGATAAAACTCCAGGGCTATTGCTTCCTGCACCCTTTCCATAATATTTTTTTACCATTGAGATTGATCATTCCAAAAAAGGAGTGCAGGAAGCAACTTAGAAGTACGGAAAACAAAAGCCAAGGTCCATAAGTGTTAGACCTAATTATAATCTCATCAGTGATAACAACATATTTGCAAACCCGGGTGGTATTAGAGGCTTTACAGTGTATATCATAGGGGTATGAGTACCTGATTGAGTTAAATCTAGTCTAATTTTTAATCCAACTCAATTAAATATAATTGGGTGGATTTAAGTTTTTTAGCAATCTAACCTTAATTGAGTTAGATCATTGGGTTGAACAATTAAAAAAATATTTTGAACTCTTTAAATCTTACAAAAATTATACGCCAGTTCTTAATATTCATTGCTTCATTTTTTCACTACTCACATTTATTAGATTGAGTTTTTTTTTTTTTTAAGGAACAATAGTTATATCATTTCATTCATAGTGTAGGAAACGATACATGAGGTGATATAATTAAAAACATGAGAGCTAGTATAGAATCTTGAAGCCCTTGCGAAGTTGTGAGCTACAAGACTTGCCTTTTAACAATACTCACCCTAGAGTTTAAGATAGTAGCTAAATTTGCTCTATAATTTTGTAATAGAACATGGAAGTAGTGGAGCCTTTGAAGTTTACAAACATATTGTCAACCACTGTTTTACAATCCATCTCAAAAATGATATTGTGAATGTTGAGGTGATGTGTCCATTTAATTGCTTGTTGAGTGCCCAAGCTTCTGCTTCTTTGGGTGAAGGTTTGCCATTTGCGGTTACTATTAGTGCCTTGTAGAAACTCTGTTGCTGTCTCTCAAAGTATGTGACCTTTTTTTTTTTTTTTGAGGATGTAAGTATGTGACCTTACCCTTTCCTATCTCTTCAAATATGTTAAATTGATTTATCCCATGATTCGCACCAGTCATCTTGTGTCACAATTTTTTTTTTCTCACTCTAACGAGTTTTAACAACATTTTCAACAACTTTCTTTCAAAAAGATAAAAAAAATTGTAAGGTCTTTCAAAATGATAAATATATCAGCAAGCCTGATAGAGTTATTAGACATTGGAATCGGTCAATAGATCTCCCATAACCTAATTTAACTTAGTTAGGTTTGGTTCAGTTTATTTGTTAAATAGCTTAGATTTCAAGATGTTTATAATATTTTTAAAATATAGAGGTATTTATTCAAATAAATATAAATTATATTTTACTATTATCATTTTTTCCCCCAACTCAATGGTGGTTAGAGACTAATTTCATTTGTGGTATGCGATTGTCAAGAGAATTTTGCACAAGACAATAATCGAACACAAATTATTCCGTTAAATAAATCATTCTCATCCATGTGAACGTAATGTGGATGAAGTTCTGATTAGAGAAAAAGAACGAGTAACTCTTGCAAGATTTCCAAGAAATTCTTTGGTTTCTTGTGAAAACATATGATTATTTATCTATTTTTCACGTTTCATGAATAGTCAACATATTGAAGAATATTCCAAAAGGATTTGAGGGAATCACTCTAATTCCATATCTGTTCGTTCCATTTGAAGAAATAAATGATCCCAACAAAGAACTGATCTTTCTCTTAGTTGTTGAACCTTATATCATTGTGTCAACCCTTTAGATTTATTATGATATTGATTTTACTACAATATTATGATATTATATATTTATTATCATATTTAAATTTTAAAATATTAGATTCCTTAACTTATATGAAACCTTAGGTTAATTAATAAATTTTTCTAGAAGTAAATTTGTTGACCTATTTAAAAGAAAAGACTTTCGGGCGATTTTATTAAAAATAATATATATATATATATATATATATATATATATATATATATATATATATATATATATTAAAAAAAAGGCTTATAAAAAAAGGCATGTTCAGCTCTTTTAAAATAAAAAAAAGACCAAACATAAAATAAAGTAAAACTTAACCTCATTTGTCACATTTCCATCTTTTAGTTGTTATTCTTTCCATTTGTTACTTAATTTTTCTTAAAAAATTAAAATGTTTTCCTTTCAAATTTGGTTCTCTATTTTTTTATATTTAAATTTCATCCTAAGTTTTACCATACTCTTCTTTTTTTAAAAGAGGTTCTACTCATACTATCGTATGACTGTTAAAAGTTAATAAAATAATAAAGCATGATTATACCAAAGAGAGCGATATATGTAAGTATGTAACTATGCCACTATTGTTATGGATCTCATTAGATTTGTTTTGAATTAAAAATTCACCATTTGCATATACTTTTTATTCAAAAAAGAAATGTTGTTGATAAATTATAATATCAATGCTCTGAATGAAAGGAGCACTTGCTTAACAAAGCCGATGAAACACAAATAGAATTGCACGGAATCGTATAAAAGCAATATAATTTTTATCAAGTTGGATTTCCAGATAAATTATTTGGGTAAGATCATACCGATTTGCTTCCTGTTCAAAATAAGTTAGAATTCTAAATGGATCATGACATATATGACAGGAATTTGTGACTTCCTTGAACTTCTTTTGAGAATAAAAAAACAATTAAAGAATTATCATACATTTGTGGACGGTAAAATTGTTTGGTCTTGCTATTTTGTTATATTCTTTTTCTTACAAGGCTATTTGTTATATTCACTTCTATATCTTTCAGACCATTTGAATATATACTTTATATTACAAAAATTGCATTTAACAATCATGCTAAATCATTTATTGGCCATATGTAGGTAGAACTAATAAAAAAAAGGGAATGTAATAGTATAGATTAAAAAAGAAAGAAAAAATAGTTAAATGATTTGTATAAATTCATGACAACGTTATAATTAAGAAAAGAGACATTTTCTCAAATAAAACTATTAATATTCAAGAATGTAAGACCAATTACTTATATAAAGATAATATGTATTCCTACATCAAAATGGTCCACAAATAAAATAAACAATGTCAAACGTCAGTTCAATATTAAGCTTAACGATGAGCACATTCACAAGTATATACCTATATTTTATATGTTGGGTTAATTTGCATGCTACAACATGATATAGCATGTAGGCGAGTTCATGCGCACTGTGTAAATGAGTTCGTTGATTCTTTTTTATTTTCATATATGTTTTGTAACTCAGAGCATGTAAATCATCTTATGGTGTTGAGACATCATATGGTTATCATTAATAAAATTATATTTGCTTTATAATAAAATATGTGGCACCACAAAATTATGCTAGTGTTTTAATTATTGGTGGTATAACTTAATTTCTTTTGTCTATTGATTTATTATTTTTGATATTTTCATTTGGTTAATAATATTAACGAATTTGGATCTTATCATATTAATAAATCATATGATATTGTCCCATAATAAAGATTAAATTCTTTGTTTTGATGTGTTGCACACCAACCGTATAGAGGCTAGGGAGTTTCGACAATTTGTTAAACAGATTGATCGCAACCCTCACTCCGAGCATTACTGGGGAGATGATGGAGTTGTTTGATGACATCATTGCCAATATTCTCCACCAAGTAAAGATCATTGGTGTTGCATTTAGTAATACCATATCATAGGAGTGTTGATTGGTCCAGCTTAACATATTATTCAAATCGATTTAATTATATCAAAATGAGTTTTTTAAATATTTGGATTGAATTTCATGTAATTTAATTAAGATTTGGTTATATACGAATTGAATAATAAAATTTAATTTTTTTTTCAACCTGACCCAACATATATCATATAATTAAATTTATTATATAAATTAATTATTAAATATAAAACACATTAATTTTTAATTCATATAATTTATTAAATTAAATCACACATGATTTTTTAAAATTTTTATTTTTATCTATGTCTTAATTTTTTTTTAATATTTTATCATATTAATACAATAATTTTTCTATTTAAAATAAAAATATCATGATAGCATTAAAACCATTAATTCTATTAATCAAATATTATCACAATTTAATTTCTTTTGAATACATTTAGTCATTTTATATTTTCAAAGCTTTGAACAAAAATAAATTATTATTTTAAAAAATATATTTAGATTTGATTAACTAAGTCTTATCTAACTCATTTATAATCAAATTATGTTGAGTTGAATATGTAAAAAAAATACAAAAATCAAATTCAATAAAGCCCATAAAAATTTATTCAAATTGAATAACAAATTTAATCAAATCCAATCCAACGTCACCCATAATCACCCCTATCATATCATGACAACATTTGTTTTATCGCAACTCTTTAATATCCTAGGGTGGGTTAATTTCATGATAACATTGGGGTATAAGTATTAACATGTATACATGCTAAACTTTTAGCTATATTTCATGGATTCATCAAGGCATGGAATAAAGGGCTCGAGATAGTGATTTGACATTGACATTGATCTCATTGAATGTGTTGCCACTATTTGTTCATGGATGCATCACAATCATTTGTAACATCTAAGCATGGTGTGTGTTGCATGATGACCGCTCCTATGGCTCTCATATCTCTGTTGCTAGTTGACTGTAGGTGCTGCCCATCTTTTTGGGCTTATTTTCTTTCTCCCTCTTCTCATATGTGTGTGTATATATATATATATAAACAAAGCATTAAGTACTTAACAATACATGTTGTAACACATCATTTCTAATATATACTTTTCTATTTATTAAAATTTGTTAAAAACTATAATTAAAATAAAGACTCATTAAATAAAAAAATAATGATTTTTTATTGATTAAGGTATCTCTTCTATCCACTTTCCTTATAAATATAAATATATGTTTTGGGATATAAGGTAGTGATTTTTTTTAGACTTTTAGGCTATACACAACTCTAAAAAGGAGAGGAAGATCCTATCCTATAATGTTATTTTAGGAACATTCAAAGGCAATCAAAAGACTGCAAGAGCAATCTAAAAAATCAAGAGAACTTGAAGAATAATGACTTCAAGAAGTAAATGCCCTTCATAAAAAAATGTTGTTCACCTTGTCTGGTTGATTTGGTGTCGTAAATCATACAACTATTATTCATGATGAGAGAGTTATTTATTCATTATATATGAAATTTAAAAAAATATATAATTCATCGCTATGAAATAAATATTATTTTAGAGTCTTGTTCAAGAATTGAAAAATATCAAGTTCTGGTAAAAATTAACATGAGATTCTAATACTCGTTTCTTTGAAATACGTGTTATTAATACTTTGATGTATTGTGGACCTATCTTATTTAATAGAATTTTCAAGCTCTAAGATATCATTTATAACTATATTTTCTATAAGAAAATTAATATTTATATATATGTGTTCACACGTGCGTGTGTATGAACCTATCATATTTAATAGAAATTTTAAATAGTATTTTGTAGAATGAAATAAAATATAATAAAAGCGAATACTAAATATAAATAAAAGTTTTAAATTAAAATAAAATATAAAAATGTAAGTCTCATCTTATTTTATTGTTTAATTTATTTTTCTCTCTCTCTCTCTTTAACCTCTAACAAATAAAGGGTTAAGGTCTAAAATATCATTTTTTATTTAACTATTTTTTCTAAATAAACTTAAGATTAACCTTTCCAAATAAACTATACAAATCATGTAAGATCACGCATCTTTAAAATGATATGTAACATTTTTATGCTTTTATTGAGAGAAAAACAAGATTAAGGTTGACTATATTTTTTATCAGTAACGAAACTATATAAATAAAAATAAATAATGATATTGGTTTTAATAAAAATTAATTTTAAGTGTATAAAATCAAATCGTCAAAATTATTTTTTATCATATTCTCACTACTTGTGGACACATCCTTCACGTCTATATACAAAGGTAAATTTGTTTTCTTATTGTACTAAATACTCGTGTTTTATATAATTTAGTTTCTCAAAATTAACTTATATTGACAAAGTTATGTTAACTTTTAAGAGGAACGTTGAAGAAAGAAAGAAAAAAATGAGAGGAAGGGAAATTCGTTGTGAGGAGTTTTGAATATGTTTTCTTGTGCTAAACCAGTGCAAGAAGCACACGTATACACTGACACGTGATGTGGGCCCCAAAATTATTGGTTTTGTAATGTTTGTAATAAAACCCGTTCCGTTTTAAATGCTCTCTTTTTTTTTGTTTTTTGGTCAAGAAAAGCTCCTTTACTTCAGCTGCCTCTCTGTATGTGGGCCACCCTTTTCATTGCTTCCACCTCATTATTGATATTCCATAACACTTCAATCACCAAACTACCCCTTTCCATTCAATCAATTACATTCTATCCTTAAAAATAAAATAAAATTCCTTTAAAAATAAAATAAAATATGATCAAAGTCTTAAGTTGATGAGACTTTATTTCAAGTATAGATATAATAAGTGGGTTAGCTGAATTGGATAACATCATAAATTATCCAGACATAATAGTAGAGCATATACTATTTTAACTTATACAAAAAATATATTATTTTGTTAAAATTGCTAGATAGGTTATCTAATTCAATTAATTTTTTAAACATAATGATCCTTTGTATTTTAATAATAAATTAAAAAAATTGAATTAATCATTTACAAAAATTAAGTATGAAATCATATATGCCCCTTTCGATTGACATTTAGTCGTCCAACACCAACCGATGAAGTAACAACGCTTATACCCTCAATAGATTCAATTAATTCTCATAATACTGTTTTTTTAAGATTATTCTCTTCAAATACTTCTCCCTATATCATCAAAACATTTTAGGCCTTTTTCTGTTGAAAGGAGGATAATTATATTATATAAAAAAGAACAGAGTCAATACATGTAGAACTATGATAAAAAAAAAATTATAGACAGGCAAAAATTAAGATGCCCTAACTAAAGAATGAACAACTTAATTGATTTGTAGACTCACAAAATAAACATAACAATTTTGAAAACATGATAATTTAGCAACAGGTCTTCTAATAATATTTTCAGCTTCATTGTTCATGAACGTCCATCTTCAAATAACACCTTTTAGACCTTATTCATAGGAATTGACATGATTTGATAATAAATAACATTATTTTGTTTATTTGTTTCAAATATATAAAAATAATATTTGTCCAATTGAATGAGATGAGATACTGGTGACAAGTGTGGTGATATATTGATGAACCAGTAGTGAAACCCACCTATAGGATCGTAAGGACACCTTGTTGCGCAACTCAAAATTTTAATAAGGTAGGATAGGAAGTTATATAATTAAGATGCATCGATAAAACTCATGTCATCAACCAACTACCACCCGTGATTCGCTTGCTATTTTTGCAGTTACACAAGGTTGTTCATATGGTGGTAATTCATTAAATCGGGCAGAGAAAGGAGACATTCTTATTAGAGCTTCATTGTAATTAGACAAGCTACTATAGCCAAGATTTTTTTTAAAGATGTATTCCCACCTTAATTAACCGGGTGTAGACTAATGTTGGGACTGGTAGTAACTATTAGATGTTTAGATAATTTGATCAATACTTAGTTATTGATTAATGTAGGATCTATGGTGCAGGATTATGAGATACAGAAAGTGGTTATTAATTATTTGTATCATGTTAGATGGAAATGATAAATAACCATGTATCTGTATTAGTGGGTTATATTTTGAAGGAGGTGTTTTATGATTCTTTTCTTTGGTTGTAAACATTCTGATGTATAAATATATATATATATATTCTTTTTTCTCATAAAAAATACTTAGTTGTCATGATTTTTAACTTTCACATTGTTAAAGTCGAATCCTATAGGTTAACTATATATTTCAGTCAAGCAAAGATATTTAGGTAAAATAGATCATTATCGAAACAAAATGTATAAGGTATCTAGGTTATTAATAAGCTTAATATTAGTTCAAAACAATATTTAATTGCAACAAACTTAAAGATTTGACTTAGTAGCGTAAGATGTTATTATGTTTACATAAATAAAAATAATTTATTTAGCAAAAAAATTTGTATTCAATTCTTATTATATGTAAGATTCTCTTAAGTTAATAATAATCACGAATCACAAACAAAATTAACCTTTAATCCAATGACTAAGTAAGTTAGGAGTCACTCTTTGTCTATTGTCCCAAGAGGCCAAGACAAAAAAAGAAAACCTTTAATTGCAACACATTCAAAATTTACAAAGAAAATATTTATGTGTATTTTGTATAAATGTGATGTGAAAAATTGAAGTGTACAATTGTTGCCAAGGAATATTTTTGCAAGGACGAAAAGTAAAAAAAATGCTAAATTACAAAGATTAAGAAGATATTTAAGTCTAATAAATATAAAATTCATAATGACTGTTTTATTTTTACTAATTTGTTGTTATTTAGGATAAAACAATAGTTGATTGAGAATAAAATAAAGATTAAAAGTAAACAAGAAGGCAATAACATAAGTTAAGAGAAAATCATTGACAATTATAGTTTTCAGGATTAGGTTTTGGACAATGATAATCAATAGCCTTATTGTTAATTCTCTATGCTTGGATTGATTCAATTTTGAAGTTGAATTAATCTAAAAGAATTAATGTTTGCTTTCAAGATACTAAAATCGTGTTTAACCAAAATAACTCATACTTTTGTGATATTTAGATTCAAATTAAACCCTTTATCGTTTTTGTATCAACGTTCTAATCATAACACTACTTATACTTTATACATTTTAATTATTTTTTTTGAAATTTTAACTTAAAAATGTTTGTATTTAAAATATACACACAACTTATTTTTTAACGCCAAGTGGTAAAATATATTATTATTTTTAATTATAAATCACAATTTGAATTCCTTTTGAGGGTGTTTCTTATACTTTCTCCATACTTATTTTAAATTACAATTTATGAGACTACTTTAATATGATAATTTCTTCATCGTAACTTTCAGTTTAAAGCTTATTTTATAATTGCAAGTTTGCAAAATGAAATAATAATTGTGGGGACTCTTTTTTCATTAATAGAAAACAACAAACACTAAAAAACAAAAACAGTTAGTTACAAAATTGCAATGAGTGTTTTTTTAAGGATGCGATGAGTGTTTTGTTGAAAGAGAGAGTGGGGCATATTTCTTTTTTGTGCTTCGATGTTTTTGCACAGTATAAAGTGGTGGAAATATTTATAAGAAAACGATAGATTAAATCAGGGATATAAATGTAATTTGGTAACGATAAGTACATTTGTGTTTGGAGTGGGCTCGACCAGGTCGCTTTCGACATTTCACAATCAGTGGGCCCAGTTATGTGGTTCCAGTAATCGTTGTCCCAATACAACAGTACACGTTGCTTCCATCCAACGGTCCAAATAACATGGAATCCTTATCAACGAGAGAGGTAACGACACTCGAGCATTTCTTTGGTCGGAGCAAAATTGCCAAGAAAACAATAAAAACAAATGAAAATTATGTATATTGTTTAATTGAAAAGAAAAAATCAGATTTGTTTTTCATAGTCTTCAAAATTTTATCTCCTAAAAAAAGCGAAAATATAAAAAAGATTGAAGTACTAACATATTTATTGCCTAGTTATCATTATACAAAAAATTGATATAATTATATGTTTTTCATTTTCAATAAAACAAAACAAAACAAATCATTTTTCTTCAAATTTAAATATTGAAATTTTATTTACTTTTTTAAATATTTTTCTGTATGTATAAAAAGAGCATTAATCTCATATTCGGCTATTCTGAGATTATATTTCTTGTTCGAAATTTACAAGAAAAAAAGAAGAATCCCATAACACTTTTTAGATGAAGAGACTTTTTTTTTGCAGATATGTATTTGAAATTGAAAATGTAATAAAGTATATACACTGAGATTTGAGAGGAAGGCCGTATATTTTATTTACAAGTACATCAATTAACATTATAATTAAAAAGTGTTAAATTTCTTTGTATTTTATTTTTCTGATTTCACATCTATTCAACTGATAACAACTTGTGTTTTTAATAATAACATTTTAGTAACTACCCAATAATAAGTCTATCACAATAAACACAATTGAAATCAAACAACTAATAAGAATAATAATATTATAATATTTATTTGAAACACATGATTATTTCAATTAACTATTCTACATCAGTAAGCTCAACATGATTATTTCAATTATTGTCACTCACATAGCCTCTATTAAACTACTAACGTTTATATTTCCTATTGCTTATACCGTATCTCAATAATTGAAAATGACAAATTTTTCAAGAACCTGGCCCACTGACAAGCGACCTATATAGTACTACTACATTATTATTAAGGTAAAATGATCACAAGAAAAGAATCGATTCAGGCTGGAAAAAGTTAAAAAAAAAAATCAAATGAATTAGATTATGACACCACCCAATGAATAAAATAATAGAGCATGAAATAAAAAAAATTAATTGTTGGGTATTTCTCTAGCAAATAGCAATGATCACCCACAAAATTCCAAACAAAACTAGGGGCTTAGGCCCAACCACTCCATGAATTAATAATAATACCCCTAAGATAGCTTTATAGTTGGTCTTATAAAGACACCTACCCACAACACCCCCTTTCTTCAATTCCTCTCACTCACTATAACAACTTTTTTTTCCCTCTTCACATTCTCCATTTCACAAGGTTCTGATCATGTTGGGGAAGAGGCCCCGGCCAATGATCGGAAAGTTGTCGGAGTTGTTGGTCTCGAGAGGCCGCACGGTGGCACTTTTGGACACCACCGGAAGCCCAAGAGGCCCATTAGACATGAAGATGATGCAATCATCACCAAGAGGCTTAAAAAACTATGATCTTGGTGGTGTTGGTCTTGGAATTGTGGTGGCTCTTGATAAATCCAACGAGGTTGCTGCACGTGAAGTTTTGCCCAAACACGCCGTTTGCACCTCCAATTTGAACCGGTCCGGCCCAATCCCGGTTCACTACACCAAAAACCCAGATGAATTTGATGTGGAGGAATACACCTATGTGACATGCCACGTACCTAACAAGACGTTCACTAAGGTATACTATGATGGTGGTGAAAGTGAAATTCGGAGACATTACAACAACAACGTTGGAGTTCTCAGAAGAACCGCAAAACAAGCTTTGATTGTTGAGGCCGAATCATCGTACCCCACATCGAATTTTCTCAGCTCATGTCACTTATGCGGAAAGAAACTCCACGGCAAAGACATATACATGTACAGGTATTGGATTAATTCAACGTACCCAAAACTTTTTATTGCTTAATTAATTAAATTTTGCGTTTTGTTTTAGATTTATCAATAATAATAATAATAATTTGTGTGTGGTTTTGTACTACAGAGGAGAGAAAGCGTTTTGTAGCCCAGAGTGTCGTTCGAGTCAAATAATGATGGACGAACGGAAGGAACGGTGTAGATCAGAAGCTTCAAGGTCTGTGGAAATGTCAAGTTCGCCATATACAAGGGAACAGATATTTTCAACTGGGATTCTTGCGCTTTAGCGTTACTCTCTGGGTGCGGAAATAAATTAATTAACCAGAGATTGATGATGCTACGAGTCTAAGCTATGAATAATATACCTATAGCTACTACGTACATACATAAGAATAATAATAATATACGGCTATACTATTATTGTCTATCTGGAATTAATAGTATATGAGATTTAATTAAGACAGCTTGATCGTAAACAACAAAGAAAAGTTTTGATCGGCTAAAGGGGTAGATATTCTGATGTATTTTTGTGTTACCAAGAAGGCAAAGAGTTATGAATTTTCAGATCTCAGTTGCACAGATTAAGTTTGTTCTGTTTCTGAGTTCTGTTTCAAAGATCATAGATTATCCCAGACTGTTTCTGGGTTTTTTTGTTGTTGTTAAAATACAGAATAAAGCTTCAATTTTGTAATTAGAAATTACATAAATAATTGTACTAATCCTTCCAAAATTTGGACCATCAAAATAGTTTGAAACTTTAAATGATCGTCATATTTTATCATTAAATAGTCTCTTAAATTATAACCCATGTTTAATTGTAAGATTTTATTTTCAAAGACCATCTTTAAAAGTTAATAGAAATTAGAAAGTATTTATCTAAATAAATTAAATTGAACAAGTAGTTAATCAATTATCAAATTTTCCCTTAAAAGTTCTTTCCTGAAAACTACTTGTAGTCTTTTAGTTATTTTAAGAAATAAATTTGATGACTAATTTTTTTATATCTAAAATATAATGTTGGTAATTCATTTTTTATTTTATTCCTAGATATTTTTAAGAATTTAGTTCTTATTCAGTTCTCTCTCTACCGATAAAAAAATTAAGTACTCTCTCTCTCTCTCTCAAAGCCTGACACGTATAGAATAACAAAAACTTGTACTTTTTGTTACATTATTGTGACATGTTTCATTTCACAATAATTTTAAGCGTATTCCATAGTTTTTTTTTAAAATTATTTAACAAGAAATAACGAGGGCAGAGTTGAAAATATTAACTCAGAGAGATTAAATTGATAAGTGTTCACATATGATCCAAATTAAAAGTAAACTTAATATACAAGGACCGAGAATAATTAAATTTTTTTCATCTCAATATTTTCCCCCCTGTATTGTTCTATAGCGGATTGCTTTCATTGCAGCCCATAAATGGTGCATAAGTCATCTAAAAATGACAAAAGGCGAAGACTTGAGGGAGGAGAAAGTGGGGGTAAATGTGTAAAACTAAAAGGGTGCATGTATTGGGACCTTTTTTTGAACACAAGAAGAAGAAGCTGTCTCATAAATGTGTTATTTCGTCGTTTAAGTGGATGCCATTCAGTGGGGACCATTGGATGGGACCCCTTTGAAAATGAACACACCACCAATGTCCAATAGAATCAATATGACAAGGGAATCCAACTATTATAGTGTGGCCATCCCATCCCCACTAACAAAAAGAAAAAGAAAAGAAGAAAAATCATCAAACGAGCGAGTTAGGATCTTAAAGAGAAAGAGAATCATATCATGGTTCCTAGCTACTTTATGCTTGGGAACCCCCTTTTATTATTCGTGGCTCGTGACCATATGCCCCCATCACCAATCTCTATTTCTCCTCCAAAAGTTTATTTCCTTAAAAGTGAACATGATTGTGCTCCCTGCTCTCAAGAGAGGGCTAAGTGGTATGTCGACATACATAGTCATAGATCTGTTACTATTGCTACTTTTTTTCTCGTAAGCTATTGAAGCATTGTTAACGTGGCTGAATTTCAATTGCATAGTTTAGACTTTAGATAATAAAAAAAGGGGGTGAGTGATATTATTATTGTGCACAGAAAAACTTATGTAGTTTGCATATGAGTTCGAGAAAGAAACAAAAAGCAATGGCTTTCACATCTTCTACCTCATGGATGGAGTAACTATTTTGAGTATTTTCATTTACTGAATAGTCCAAGGCAAAATACCTCAAAACATGATTTTCAAATCCACGAGATAATTTCATTTGAATACTTTATGGGGGAAAGGTAAAGTAATTTGTTGTTGTTGTGGTGCATACAAACTTACATAATTGGAAAAGAAGAAAAATCTGAGATTGATTAAGTGGTAATTGTGGGGTGTGGTTTAGGGAGTGTAATTAACGGTAAACAAAGCAATAGACAAAACTAACTAAAAAAAAAGATAATGAGACAAACATAATGATTTATGAAGGTAGTTATAAAAATAAAATAGGATACAAAAATATGTGTATCAAAATCTCATATTCAACCAACAAAGTCCAACATACTTTAATTAAGTTTCTTAAGCATATTGTTAAGAGTTAAAACTTATTTTAATCATCTTTATATCTCGAAAGGAATTAGTCTTTAATTATCTATTTGAAAATATCTTAAAGCCTACCAAAAAAGAAAAATCAGATATCCCCTTTATATATATATAGATAGTAAATTTTATTGAAATATTTTAAAGTTGTAATTGTGTACTTTTTAAAACTAATATTTTTATACCCATTAACATATTTAAAAGGTTTTATCATAACAGTGCTTTAAATAATTTTAAAAAATGAGTTAAACATTTGAAAATGTCCAAGTCAATATTGAAATAGAGACTTGTAAAAGTTAGTTTTAACTTTTAAACCTTAGATCAGAAAATAAGTCAAGCAAAACATAACTCAACCCATTTTCACCCTTAGGTTTAATAATAATAACTTTTTTGTTTGATAAGTTGCATTGAAAATTATAATAACTTTCTCTTATTGACAAAACATGAAAATGATCAAAATTGGCAAACCCATCTACACAATATGCATAAACTCCTCTCCCTCCGATTTGATAGTATGTTGTTAGTAACGTTAAGAAAACTATTATTTGTTTCTTATAAAAATGCTTAGAAGTAGTATTAAATTGGATTTTTTTATGTAAGAATAAAAAACACACACTAAAAACACTCACTTTACCCAATCAACTAAGATAAACACTATTTGATAATTAGATTTGGTTCTAATAAAGAAAAAGTAGACTTTAAAAACTAAAATGTCAACGAGTATTGATTTACAAATCAATGATTAAAATTGTAGACAACTTAAGTTCTACACATTTAAATTTTATTAACGTTTAATCAACACGTAAAATATAAGTTCAACACCAAGTTTGTGACTCTTAAAATATATTTATATGAGAAACGCATTCATTATTTCAGTCTGAATGAAAATATTCTAACTAAATTAAATTTCAAAAAATAAAGAGACTAAGCATAAGTTTAACACTTAGGGCAAAATTACACAACAAAGTTGATTGATAGCTCCCAAGCTATGCACAAAGGTTAATAATAGAAGACACCATTCATGCATGCAACGGCTAAAAAAACTGTAGTATTACAAATGTAACAACCATAAATAAACACAGAAGAAAAAAAAAATGGGAGGATAAAGTTAGTGGAGCAAATGGACAGGGGAAGGAAGAAATAATCGGTATTGTAAAACCGTTCTTACATACTTTAATCCTCCCTTGTTTATCACGGAGAGTTGCACACCAACACATTTTACTGATAGTACATTAGGTGTTGGGTGGTCGCAACATTCTGGAATCTTGCGTCATAACCAGCTCCAGGGGCACCGATTCCCATGGCTACCTGCTTTAGGGCATGTTGACCTTGTTGATGCATAAGGGCGTGTGCACCACCCATTTTACTCAAAGCCATTTGGCGTTCATAAGCTGCAAGACTAGCAAGAGAAAAACCCGACACATTTGCAGAAGTAGGTGGTGGAAGAGGAGTTGAGGCAGTTCCTGGAGGAGTAGGCTTGCTACCCCATGAACACTGTAAAATATCAATTAAAAGCATTAGATACAACATTTTCCAGAGTCTTTACTTTAGAGTTAGAAAGCTCAAATTGTATTATATGGTTAGAGTGCGATGTAAGATCTCTATGAACAAGGGGTTAACTTTTTTAAATTAAAAAAAAAGATAAATAAATAGTTGTATTTTACTTCAAATTATCTTCTTTTTCTTTTAAAACAGAATTACATGACATAAAATTCTAGTTTAATAACCGGGAGACCATTTTTCAAGGAGCACCCAAATAACAAATGGCATTAAATTCTACTTTTAACAACCGGGACACCATTTTTCAAGTAGAATCCTAGTAAATGGGTAAATGGCAAGAATACCTCCATACGAACAGCCATAAATATTACACTGCTACAACAATATGGCACACAACATACTAGAATTATCAACATATAAATATCCTGCAAATTAACATACCTTGATCGGTTTGCCAAATAGAATTCGAGCATTACCCATCTGTATAGCAAGAGCTGCTTCAGCATGGGTACTGTATCTCACAAACCCAAAACCTTTGTCTCGTTGCACCCTAACATCTTCAATAGTTCCGGCATTAAGAGAATGAAAATGTTGATGGAGATCAACAGAAGTAACCTGCAATTTCAAAGCCTATGAGAACTGCCAAAAAGCAATTTTTCATCAAACAGAATTTACAGAACTTGGCTATACATATTTAATGCTTCTCACATGTTGCAAATCTACCTAATATAGTACTGAAGCACTCTCTATCTATGCACAAAGCTACAAGAGCAGTTTATACTACACAAGCACAAACTTATATAGCCAGGAAAAAGTATTTCAGATAGATATGAAGAACTAAAAAGGTAAAAGCTCAGGGAAAAATATTATCCTTGCCTCTGGAGACAGATTGCCAACATAAACAGTGGTATATTGAGGATTCTTCTCAGGAGTGTCATCATTGGTTGTTTCCTGGCCTTCTTCTACCAAAAAAAAAAAAAAAAGCCAACCATAAAAAAAGATCACTCACCAAGCAAAATCTACAATCATGCCATAATGATCAATTGATGGAAAATATCAATATAACTGCAAAAGATAATATCTAAAAAATGCCAATCATGATGCACATATAGAAGATAAATCAAAATATTATATCAGCTGCTTGAAAAAGCTAATATTTGGAAATTGGAAATGTCTTGTTAAAATTAAAATACTATTTGAAACAAACTTTCCTCTCCGATAGCAATGGGTTTAAAACTAGACTTCATATGTAAACAGGAAATGAAAATTAGAATCCACTCGTCCCTAAAGCCAACTGAAACTGCAAATCATAATAAATAAACTCAATCTCACTGGATGATCCATTGGTCAACTCCACGACATTTTTCGAATCTGAAATCTGCTTTTCATCACTGGCACTGGCCCCTTTGGTTGCCCAATTACAACGAATCTGTCTACTTCCAAGCCATTTTCCTGAAGTGTTGGGGGGAACATTAAAAGATTAAAAAAATTAGATACAAATGAAGCATCAAATGCAATTAATAACAAACAAAAATTAACCAAACAGTAACTTAGTGAACCAAATATCCCATGGAAACTATCACTGCTGATGGTGAGGACATGATACCAAAAATTTATGTTCAAGGACCAAATAAAGGGTCAAAAATGGTTATTTGATTTTCAAAATAAATAACAGCCAATTACTATGTCCCTTTATCAGATCCCCCCTATATAGTATTAAAGATTCGATTATCATATATAAACTTCACAATATTCATTCATACATCACGTGAAGCCTGTTAGAATGAAAAACTGGCATTTACAAAATGAGTTTATCTTACCAGTCAAATCATTTATAGCACTTTGGGCATCCTGATAAATTGAATCACATAACCAAAACATCCTACCATTAGAGTGGAAAACACCAAAAGCTGTAAGAGAATAAATGTAGAAATGAAGTGACGATTTCATGCCTGCTGATTCCGAAAAGAAACAAATCCAAATCCCCTGGAACGGCCTGTCTTCTGATCCCACATTACCCTTGCATCACTGTAACCAACAAACCGAAGTAGTCAATAGCGGATAGCGGTGCATGGTGGCCACACTCCCAAAACGCTATAGCGGTAGCAGGATGGACGCAATTTTGATCCCTAAGTACATTAATATTGCAAGATATATATAATATATATGCTGAAATTTTTTATAAAAAAAACACTTAAAATTAAACACATTCATATTAAGATTCATAACCAAGTTTCCCAAAACAGCAAAAGAAATAAGAAAGTTGAAAGAAAAAGAAAGGGTTGATGAAGGGCTGTCAGAACAGTGGCCGGAATCGCTGCTGAGAATGCCGCCGGAGGCACTACCAGAAAAGGGTTGAAGGTTGGGCAGAGGTAGGGTTGAGAGGGTGGAGCATTGTGTGGGATCAGAGCTACTAGGGTTGAAAACGAACAGAGCTAGGTCAACTACGAGTTTAATAGTTTGGACTTTGGAGCAAGTAAAACACGCCTTTTTACTTAAACACGTTTTTATTTTATTTTATTTTTTAAAAGAAACCTTAAATGAAATGCGACGTTTTGCCGCTAATTTCTTTCATAAAAAAACAACAAATAACAACGTTTTGTGTCGTCTTCTTCCCCATGACTTAAACCTGGCTACCACAACTGCGTCTGCCGCAAAACTTCGCGATTTTGGCCATGAAGAGCAGCGTGATGGCCACAACAGCGAGGTGCAATGCAATGCACCTCTTAGGAGCGCCAGTCAGCCGCTCCGCATCGCCACTATAGCACACAAAAGTGGCGCTATTAACTACTATGCAACAAACCATAATTATCATATCATTATACTACAAATATGAATTTATTTCACATATACATTCAGGTATCTGCACTTCCAACAAAATATCTATAGTAAAACACAAAACAAAATAGCAATTTGAAGGAAAAATAGAGGGTATATAAAAACTTACGAACAACTAGGATATACAGAGAAGCAAGCATACAATGTCGCATCAGTAACCTCAGGGCTAAGGTCACCAACAAAAATATTAAAGTGACCTGAATCCAAAAGAAGAGACAAAGGTAAAGTTGTCTTTCCATAATACAAAGCACAATAAAATGACCTCAAACAGTACATGGCCAGCAAGAATAGAACCTGAGGTATCCTCTCTCTGGCTGCTAGCATAAGCCCAGTTAACCTTAATAGGCTGCCCAAAACTGTAGACAATGTGTTGTTGTATTTAAATATTAAATTAATAAAAGGTGTACCATAAATCAAAATTAAGATTCCACATACATATTCCTCCCATTGAGGGTTACAATAGCAAATGCAGCAGAACTGCGATCAAAGTAGTCCACAAACCCATAGGATGACTGCAAATAACAAAACAATGCAGATCATCATGATTGAGATGATGCAAGAAGAGCACATAATATGGAAATCACATATGCCTAACATCTAGCCAAAGATCTTTTGGTGAATACCCAACTTGTTATTCACTACAGGCAGCTAATGGAAATCATGAATTCTATCATACATTATCAAATATCACTCCATCATTTTATTCTTTCTTTGAAGATATCATTATAAAGTATAAACAAAGCTGACCTTCTCTTTCCTAATAAGCTTGCATCCTTCAAGGGCGCCTGCAGTTGAAAAAAGCTCTTGAAGAAGGGAATCTGTAACCTGGGGATGAATGTTGCCTACATAACTGCATATCCGCCGCAAAAGTGATTAGATATTTAAAAGGAAATATGTAAACCAAAACGGTAAGTTAATAAGCCCAGGGAACAAAAAGAAATGGATTCACTTACTATATAAAAACAGAGACCAACAGATAAAATTAAAATATTTCAAACTAAGGATTATCTTAGAGACAATGAAGTCAACAAGTCACTTAAGGAAGCTAAACAGGAAGAAAAAAATGAATAAATCAAAATAAACAAAGAACAGTTGAATATGTTAATTTTAAAAAATGAAAATAAAATGTCTATTAACACTCACACACTGCGGCATGAACTCGAATCAAAGCCAGGTGGCAGATTTCCACTCAAGATAGGCTCTATCTGCAAAATAAAAATGTAAAAAGACAGAAAAAAAGAGTTCCTAAAAGCAAAATTTTCCACCCTCCTCTCGACTAATCTAATCAAACAAATCGCATTTAGAAAACCATAGAAATACCTAAAAGTCTCAACAAGTAAAAAACCAAAACGACAAGACGAATTCGCACCACTAAAATCACACATATCTAACAGAAATTAAAAACCGATAGTTGATCAATCAGCATGAAATTGAAGTAGAACAGTAATCACGATTATAAGACGATAGATTTGGAATAATTAAGCTGAAAATAACAATAATAAGTACTATGAAGAGAGAGAGAGAGAGAGAGAGAGAGAGAGAGAGAGAGAGAAACTATAAACGAGAAAATAATAGGAAGGAAGGAAAAGAGGAACCTGAGGAGGAGTAAGGAGAGCAGGGTGATGGTAGAGAGAGGGTTGCATCATGGCATGCTGCCTTAACCTCTGATGCTGCATCTTCAATTCTAGGGTTAGGGTTGCAGAAGAAGAATAACAAATGGGGATTCAAAGGAAATGGAAGCAAAACTGAAAAACAAGAGAAAGAAAAAACAAAATAAAAGGAAAAAGAAAAAAGGAAAAAAAAAAAAGAAAAAGAAAAACCCTCGAAAGAGAGGGGAAAGAAGAGAGACAAACGAAAGACGAAGAAGATGATACAGGTTTGTTTTGGAGGGACCTAGTCTTAGACAACCTTCGCCTTTAAAACTTAAGTTAAAAGAAAGGCCATTAAAAAATAATAAATAAATAATATTAATTGAGAGAGAGAGTGAAAGAGATGAGCTACAGAGAGACCGCTTCCGCTAGATTTTGTCTCCGAACTACGGTCATGGGCTTCTTTTCCTAAGCCCATAAAGGAATCATAACTCAGATAGGCCCATTATATATTGCAAAATAATATTTTTTTTGTGATTTTTGTTTTGGTGATATTTGCATAAATAATATTGTTTTTGTGATTTTTGTTTTGGTGATATTTGCATATTGAAAAATCTATAATCCAATTCGGAGGAGAACAACAGAGTTTAGAGAAAATCATAATTATATGTATTATTTTCAAGAGGAATAGTGTATTTATAAATACAAAAGATACCTGAAAAGTTACAAAAAAGATAAATAAAAATAAAGATAAAGAAATATATGATTAATCACAAATAAATTATTTATAACATTTTCTCATGGATATCCTTTGTTTAAATATGTGTCTTGAGATAAAAATCTAATGAAAAAAAATAATATATCCTTCTATAATAATTTCCTCTACACAATATCAATCAACTAATAATTTTAAATATTATATATTTATACTCGTAATATGAAGATACACAATATATAACATAAATATATTTACCCACAATGATAACACTAATCATATAGATATATAGATATGACAAAAAATATCATAAAGAATTACAAATATGATATCTTTTGATTCCTATTTTAAAATTATTAATTAATACATACCTAATCATTTGGATTGCATATACTCAATAATCATACATAATATTTTAACAATATTTATAAAATTTAATGATTGAAATCATAAGTGATTCCTTTTAACCAAATGTACGTCTAGAAATATTATAAGTTAGATTATATCACATATAAATTGAGACAAATTAATATCTATAAATTAAAATTTAAACAAACAGTAAAATATCACATTCTTTATGAATAATAATAATAAATCTTTTTTCTAACAATTTTTCTACTTTTGGTGAGAAATAATCAACCTTTTTTCTATTCTCACTCATAGTTATAAAACCCGGCCCGGTCATTGACCCGGTCGAGGTAATGGGTCACTGGGTCAGTGGTCCAACCGGTGGATCAGTAATTGGCCCGGTTTGACCCGGTCTATATTAAAAAATTCCAAATTATATTATATATATACGTATATAACTAACATTATTTGATTAAAAAAATTCATCCATAATTTCATATTCAAAAATATAAAATAACAATTGAAGTATTAAATTTGATAAAACATAAGTAAAATTAATAAAAAAAATTGTAAATACCAACTACCAAAACTAAACACAAATCCAAAAAAATTCGAAAACTGCAGAAAGCAATAACAGGGGTGCAAAAAGAAACTTTGTGGATCTGGCCCATATAGAAAAAAACCTAATACCAACTGTATATATAATATATTCTTTTACGCTGCACATTCTTCCGCGCCGCTGCACGTTCTTCATTCTTCACTTCTTCACTTCTTCCGCTGCACCTTCTTCAATTCTTCAGTTTCTTCAAGCGTTCAATTCTTCTTCCTGTTGTGGCCTTCTTCTTCTTGCTAGTTTGCTAACAAAGACGACAGCAGCGATGAGCTTCTACGTCAAGGCCCAACGACGGCGCGACGACAACCAACCAAACAAGCTGCGTCAAGGAATCAAGGAAAGCGTGAGGGTGAGGCGCGAGCGCGATTGAGTCACTTGAGGTCTGAGGGGGAAAGACTGAAACGACGCCGTTGGGAGGTCTTATTTTTTTTGCGCACAACCCGGTCCGGGTTCCAATAACCGGCTGGGTTCCCGGGTTTGTACAAAACCGGCCGGGTTCCACCGGGCCAAATCGGACCTTATGCATGACCGGTTCAATGCCCAACTCGGCCCGGATACAGCAACGGTTCGCTGTCCAACCGGTCCAACCGACCGGACCGGGTTTAATAACACTGTTCTCACTCTTCAAGAATGATAAATTCTTTTCTTTTTCAATATTGAACTATTATTTTTTTCACCTTTAGGTTGTGAGAATAATTCACTTTTTTTAATTTATTGTGTACTAAAAAAACACATTGCAGCTCAAAGTATCTTTTGATCAAATATCAAACAATACACCTAAACTTAAGGAGGCACAATCTCTTTGGTGGGAAAATTTATTTCTTTGATAAGGTATTCACAACCTTTTATAAAAATAATTTTTTAGAATTTTTTATTTGATAGTGTCTTCAAAACACATTACATCTAAATAAATTTTATATTTATATAAACAATATAACTATACACATAATAATTTATGATGATTAGGAAGATACAAAAAATCTTTAACTTTGAAATATAAACTCAAAAGAATATAAATTTCCCTTAGCATAATCAAATTATACTAAAATCCATAGACCTCAACTATTAAGACATTATTGTTTGAGAAAAATTATTCTTTTGATTGTACTTTTACATTATTTTCTCACTTTTAGTGAGAGAAAAATATTTTTAAAATTTTCTTTCATGAAAGAGACTTCAAGACTCAAATAATTAATTTAACCTAAATATTACACACACACGTACGTATATATATATATATATATATTTATGAATAAAGAGAATTGATAGTCCTGAAAAACTAGGAACCGTGGGTAAACACGGTAGAGTTTACATCAGCCGCATTAAAAACAAAGGATGGAACAACATCATAAACCTTGAAGTCATCAGATAACCATAGTCCGAAATTGGCCAAACCATCCGCCACTTGATTGGCCTCTCTCAAAAGTGTGCATCCACTGTTCAATGCTGTAGTACGGATGATAGGAGGAGCAACCTTTAGTCAGCAGCCTGATTGCATCTGCAGAATCAGACTCTACTTCAAAATTTCTGTATCCACGAGTCCATGCTAGCTTAACGCCCAGGGCAATGGACCATAATTCAGCCTGCAAAACTGAGCAATATCCAATGTCTGAAGTAAAACAATATATCACCACCAGCTGCTGCTTTTTTGCATTGATCATGCACCGAACCATCACAATTTAGCTTCATAATTCCAGGTCGCGGGTGATTCCAACTAATGCCTTGTTGAATCTGCATCTACTCCTTAGTAATGTTCAGCATTCTGTTACCCATGAGACTTACTCGAATAGCCTCCACCTGATATCGAACCTGATAAACAATATCCATTGGCTGGTTTGCAACCCCTTCAAAAATGAATTTGTTCCTGCTATGCCACAATTTATCCAAGGTACGTAACTGCAAAGATGATTGGCCAACCAATTATGATTATTTTTATATTCGTGTGAATCGAAAATAGTGTCAAGGAGCTCACAACAACTCACACATCCTTATTCGACCAATTGAAATAGACCCTTTCACGTTGAATAGGATTATAATCCTTATTAAATTGATGGGGATTATTTTGCATGTTCAGGTTAATATTCATTCTCTTTGGTAGTGGAAAAAGAGCTGGGAAAGCAAAATGAATGCAAGAATTTGAAATACTAATTATGGAAATATTTGCAATCATAATAATTGAAGCCTTTATTATGATAGGATTAGTTTGTTATAGAAATATCTCTTATTTAGATATTAGTTTGTTATTTTGATATTAGGATAATATTAGTTTGTTATTTTGATATTAGGATATGATTAATTTCTGTTGTAACCTTGGTGTATATATTCGACCTTTAACTCATCAAATTTATTTAAGCTGCTAATTCAAAGCAATTCTTATTAGCCTTGACCATGTTAGATCTATCATAGTCATAGTAGAGTAGAAGTTAAAATGACAAAGAACTACAAAATCAAATATAAAAAAAAAAAAGAGGCTAAAACTACTCAAAACTGCAAATGCACTTGTGTTGATTGAGCACCTAATCCTAGCCATGTCATGGATTCAGCCGGCTTATTTGAAGCAGAGTTGGGATTGTTTATTTGATACGGTGCTTTGGAAGCAATTCTGCAAACACAGCATAAAAAGATGACAGAATTAGTCAATCAGGCCAAAACAACATTACTCAGCGAATAGTTGCAGCACATAAAGAAGAAAACTGATTTGCACAATGCACTAGATTAATTCCTTCTTTAATCTTTACTAAGAAAATTAGCATGATGCATCAATTTTCCATGACACAAAAACTAGACATAATCACCACGCAAAAAGGCTAGACATTCACTACACAAACTGGTTGATACTAAATAATCAATCTAAGAGAGGGATAAAAGTTTATGTTTGAAAAGGGGGAAAAAATCAAAGATGCAGACTCATAATAAACAGAATCACCAAGCAATATTTCCTTGTTTGAGAGGCTTACCTATCTTTTCTCTTAGAAAGGAACCGATGAAGTGAAGCTTTCCTAGCAATTGGCAGTTCTGTACAGAAATTAAATTTATGATCAGAAAAAAAAAAACATGAAACATAATACACAAGTATTGGCTTTGGTCATCTCAAAATAGTAGAGATCAAAAGAAAGTACCACAAACAATTGGTCTGGACGGTGCTTGAGGGGAGACATTAGCTTCAAAGGAAGGATTAATCCCTTGCTGGTTATGAGTGTGAGCACATGCAGAGGTGTTTTGGCTTTGGGATATTCCCTTGCCGGCTAATGACATTATCTCCTCCAATTTTTCAGCAGGAAAATCATCAAACACAACAACTTGCCCAGCATAAAAGATTGTCAACTGAGCAGCTTTAGGCTCCTTCTCCATAGACTTAAATGCACTGTAGATCATTAAATAAAGGAACACTTATTAATCATTATGCAACTTTATGCATTCATGACTCAACAGATTTCCTCCACATGAAAAAAAAACTTGACAGGTAAAATCTTAATTATGATCTCACATTCTCACCCTTATGCTTTTAAACCTAAATTGTAAAATAGAAATATATAATAGTACTAAAATTTATTGAAGGACTACGATCTCATGCAATGCTATAAAGTGAATGCAGAGAATCCATTGCCCTCAGGCCCTCACACAAAGAATGACACATGCAAATCCGTTAACTAACTTCGCAGCTAATTAAGCACAACAACACACCTTGATTTAATCATGGTTGGAACCTCTGAGTGGTGAGGATAAGCACTCTGGGGAGATAGGAAATCCACAGTAGTTGGGTTCCGTTGCTTGATGATGGTGGGAAACAACTCCATGGTTGTTGCAGAGTGACACGATGTCTCAGGGGAATCTGTGAAACAAGGAAACAAGGAGGTTCAGGAAAACTCGTATAGACAACATGCAAGTCCATGGCAGCTTGAACTTAGGAAAAACTCGTATAGAAAACATGCAAGTCCATGGCAGCTTGAGCTTAGGAATACACATGTTACAGTTCGTGTTATACAGCAATCGACCACACAAAAACACTTTCTTTTAGGAGAACTATCCGTAACATTTCAAGGAGAAAAATCTGGATGGTTATGACTCATATTTAAAGGCAAAACACGTTTTTATTTATTTCTCAATTTGCATCACTATAGGTTGAGATGTCTTTTTTCCCTCTCCTAACAAGAAGGAAAATTTAGAAATCACAGGTCAGATTAAGATCCGTTATTGCGTCAGATTAAGATCGGTTTTTTATATAAGGAAAAAAATCTGGATGGTTGACTCATATCGAAAGGCAAAACACACGTTTTTATTTATCTTCAAATCTTGCATCACTATCGGTTGATATATCTTTTTTTCCTATACTAACAAGAAGGAAAAGTTAGAAGATCACACGTCATTAAGATCCGTTCTTGAGTCAGATTAAGATCGGTTATTTACATAAGTATCCAATAAAAGTTGAGCAATTGAAAGCATTGAACCTAGATAAAAGTTGAAACTGGACTAAGAACAAATAAATAAAAACTTAATCCAAACAAAAAATTTCACCACTGGGCTTCCTTCTAAATTCTAACAGAATAAATTTCAATTAATTTAGGATTAATTGAGAAATTAAATTAAATTTTTACCATTTGTTTCGGCTGTTTGAGTCATCCCTAGTGTAAGGTATCTTAAAGTACCATTTTCCTTGATATACTGGCTCAATAGACTACAAGTATGAGAGAAAGTGAACTTCTCCGCGGAAGACTTCGCCATTCGGGAGCCGGAAAATACAGAATATTCCGATGAGCTAGACATTCTATTCTTGTAATAGTAAAATTAAAATATCCAGAGAAACAAAAAAAATTGAAAGGAATTGTTGTTCACGGAAAGCTCTTGACTATGGAAAAAGGATTTATGATAAAAGGTATATATATAATAATGCTCATAATATTTAATTGGGAGGAGGAGGGAAAATGAAATTGAAGCACGAGGAATGTGTGGATGTTTTTAATTTAATTTAATGAAATGTTCCTTGTTTCGTTGTCTCCTTCTTGTTACCTTACTTTGTTTTTTAATTTAATTTCAAGAGAAGTTTCCACTGCGTTTGTTGTGTGCGCACCGCAAACAAGCACTTACTTGATTTGCTTTCTCTTCCTTTCCAGACTGCGCTCGTCAGTGCCATTAATGTGGATACTTCATTGTTTGTTGACATTGTGAACCAGCTCATGTCAGAGGCAAGGATCACATGAACAAACCGTGGGTGTTCAATTTATTATACTTTATTTTTTAGTATTCAGTTTCAATTTATTACACTTATTGTATAAATACTGGCCGTCTCATTATAATTATAATTGTTATTATAAATAAAAAATCTCAAAATAATAATTATCATCTTGATTTTTAATATAATATTAATTATTTTTATAATATTAATAATAAATAATAAAATTTAGAAATAAATAATAATATAAAATTAATTTTGTAAAATTACTATTTTTTTTATCCATTTATTCATTTTTAATCACAATTCATTATACTCCTATATTATTGGTATACTAAAAGCTGTTAAAAATAAATAATGAAAATTCATCTAACAAAATATTGTAAAACAAAAAATTAATGACCCATTAAAAATTGAAATTAAAAAAAAGAATGTTAGTGACACTCTCTAGAAGTTTCTTATCAACACTATTTTTATGTTTGATTAAAATTTGTTAACAATCACCAATTTTTACATATCTTATATTTAAATTAGGAAAAAAGAGTGACTAAAAACTTAATTAAATCTATTATTATTATTATTATTTAAATTATAATATTCTTATTCAAGTTTGTATAATTATTAATATAATGAAGTTTTTTTTTTATCTAACAAACATATGGGTTAAAAAATTATAAATAGTTTTTGTTTAAAAAAATAATTTATAAAAAATATTTATTACATGAGAAAATCATAATTTTGGACTTGATTAAAAAGGGAATCAAGTTTTCTGAAAAAAAAATTCAAATCTAATTATTTTGGACTTGATTTGGGTAGTTGTAAGTATCAATAATTTGTCTTAAAAAACAAGTTTCAAAACAATTTGCATTACCAATTCTCCATATTATGTTTTTTAACATGTTTAATTCCAATTACGATATACTACATCCTTCTCATTTTTTTTATGTTTTAGCTTTTTATAGTTACCCCTTTAAAATTTCTAAATTTAATTAATAATTTTTAAATATATTCTTATTTAATATCCAATACCGAGTACTAATGGTACATGATGTAAGTATCAAATATTAAAGAATTAAATAAAGATATTTTAGTTCAAATAAAATAATTTTTAATTTTATTAAATAATTTTTAATTTATATACAATAATATCTTTTTAGGGACTATGTACAATAATCTTAAACATAAAAAAGAAATGAAAAAAATGTACTATTCGATCGTTTTCAAGAATTTGAGGCATGATTAGTATTTTTAATAAATGGAATATAAAATCACCGAATTTGGGTGAAACAAAAATAGTTAATCGCTCATGTCGTAAATTAAGGTTATATTAAAAGAGGTGTTTATATATTTAATGTCACGGCTCTAACAAAATTCTTTTCAGAAAAAAATATTTATGAAAAACCAAAAGGTCAATGGAATATAAACATCAGGGCACTTCTAATTGCTATGAATAGCATATACCCATGGATCGTTATCGTCAATTTCACCTTATAAAAAGGTTTTCAAGTTATAGATTGATGATAATTATTTTAGAAGTTTTATTAAAAATGATTTATAATTAGTTACAATATTACATGTAGTTAAAACTTAATTTGACAGCTGTTTTACTGTCTTTAAAATTGAATATGCCAGGAGAAAAAAAGTAGGATGAAACTTGTTTAAGAACACGAGTTGTTTACACTTTTCACATTGAAGAGGCCCGGAGAGAAAAGAGTTCATAGCTAATTGGCTACCTTTTAGAAATCAATATAGAGAAAAAGAATGATAAAATATAATACTACTAATGAAAACCTAAACAAATGGAAATGGAAAGCAAAATCATCCGTGTGTGTATTGCGGAGTTTTGTGGTGCGACAAAGTTTGTTTGGTACACGCAAATAACACTGGCAGACTAAACAGCTTCTTATAAGGCATAGCTTACTCTTAAAAAAGAAAGCTATTTGTAGAAATATATGTGAACTTTATTATTTGTTCATTGAGATTTTATTTTCAATGATTTTTTTATTTCTAATAACAAATTCTAATAAAGGATAAAATAAAAAATAATTTATAATTAATATAATTAAATATGATTAATTAATTTATTTTCATAGTCTTCTTAGTTAGTCAGGGTGAATAAATTTTTTTCCTTATTTGACGCCGGAATAATAGTACATAATTTTAAAATAAACTATAGTAAAGTATAATAATAAATAATGTAGAAATAATATTATTAGTTGACATAGCGTCGGTAACGGGTTGGTCTGCTTAAAGTGAAAATTAAAAAAAAAAAAAAAAAAAAAAAAAAGGATAAGAGGGGGTGGTGGGTTGGGTTGGGACTTGGGAGTTGGGACGTGTACGTGCTTTGTAGGGATGTATTGAATTTTATAAGTAATCGAAAAGCAATTATTCATTTGATGGAGGTGTCACGGGCGAAGACTGAGTCTTAAGGGAGTGGTTCACTTGTTGGTTTATCCTTTGAATTTGGACAGCTACTTTCCATTCATGCATTCATTTGTTTTTGCTGGTACACATCCACGTGATATTCATGTTCACCAGTCATGACTCATGACCTCTAAAGTCTAAACTATTATTCTCTATTGATGCTCCTTTACGAGACACCCTTCATTTTTTCAACAATTACAGGACCTAATTGGATTTATAGAGTCGCAAACCGAACACAAAACCAATTGGAGGCTTGTTTTTAGATGTATTGAGTTGACAGAATTCGGGTTGGACCCACCACGAGCCCGAGGACTGAGCTGAGGATCAAATCTATAGTGTTTCCTGCATCTCCCTGCATTCCATTACATACATTTAGACATGTTGGTAGTTAGGTATGTATGCTACACACATTGCAACTAGAGATGGAAATACATTAATACACACTACAAAGTGTAAACACGCTATGTGGCTTTTTTTTTTTCTCCCCATAAAGTTCGAAGTAAGTTGGAATCCCAAGCTAAGAGAAATCGACATTTGTGTTAAATATGTTTTTTGTTATTTGTTGTTAATTTTAATATTAGGGATTAGTATTGCATAGATGGCTTTTTAACATATATGCCCTTTTTTTTAAACTAATTACCGAAGTTATCCCATTTACAAACTAATTATCAACATGTTATCCTTTTTTCCATGATTTTTATCAGGGCAGGTAAGAGCAATAAGGTGGTTGGGGGGGCATCCTACATGGAAATATCTTCCAGTAATTGGAGACCTACAGGTAAATTTACTGTATTTAAGTACTATGTCATTAGAGGAAAGATCACATAGTTCTAACTTATATTAACTATCATATCGTAAGTAACTATTTATCGGATGATTCTATCTTAAAATCCAGTATTAAATTATAAGTTTTTTATTATACAAATCATATTTATAAAATCTTATATTAATCTAACATTATTTAATAACCTATTATATACGCTGAATTAAAATTGATATAATATACTTTTAAATTATATGAAAGTTAAAAAACCCTTTGACTATATTTTTACAGTCGTTTACACTTGAAAAAATAAAAAAATAATTAAGATAATATATATTTATAATCGTTTGTATAATGTTAGATTGACAATTTGTATTTTATATAAAGTTGATTGTGTGAGGTGATAAACAACTATGTTACAAAGACTTTGAATGTGAAACAACCATGAATATGTGGTTGTTGATGAATACCCACCCTATATTGTTTCTACCGTTTCTTCGGACAGAAAAATATCTCGAACGAGGCTAAGAAATTCTACATTTTGAGGAATGTGACAAATAATCAGTAACCAAGGACTTTAGAAGAAAGCGTAGATGGATGACAGAAGATCTTTAAAGTCATACTGTGATAGGGGTCCAGGGCTTGAAATCGAAGGTCTGTGTCAGTTAAGTTATAGGAAAATGTTAAGCTTACAACCCACCTTGCATTATTTTTTTTTTTGGAAAATATGTAAATATGATATATTAACCAAAAAAATGATTTACAAGTACTCAGGGCATTCCCTGGCAAAACACATGAAACACAGATGCTACCACAGCACCAGCAAACCAAAAAAAAAAAAATGATATACAAGTACTCGGGGCATACCCCGGATAACAAAAAGAGGCTACGACAACACTTGCCTAAACAAATGCAAGACAAACTGGGAATACAATTCGGCCAACAAAAGCTACACATTTGCTAATACAAGTGTTCTAAGTGGACTAGTCTAAGAATGTGAAATTTAATTCTACCAATCAACTCATACATATTAAATGTATGGTTATCAAACAAAATACAATTCCTGTAACTCCAAGTACAATAAATAGTAGTGGCCAAAACAATGCATCTGGTCTTCCCACGGATGCCCGACGTAGCCCGGTGATGAATCAACCCGCTGAGAGTGCCACTGAGGGAGATGCTCCTGGTTGGAAATCTGGCCCAGTCTCTGATGTCTGCCCAAACTCTGAGAATGACACTACACTTGAAAAACAAGTGATCATTGGTCTCCGGCTCCCTTCTACAAAAGCAACAGACCAACCCCTTGTTCAGAAAAGGAGCCCGGTCAAGAGTAAGGAGCTTCTTGCTGGAAGCAAGCCATAAACAAAACGATTCCCTAGGCGGAATGCTGCTGTTCCAGACCACCTTCTCCCAATAGATTTTAGGAGAAGTTACCCTGAAAAAGTCATAAGCAAGACCGGGATCAAATCTACCATTCTTCCACCAAGAAGCCAACTCCATCCGAGCTCCATCAATGCTACCCACCTTCTGAGTAATGATGTCTCTAATCTGGAAAAGCCTCTTGATGAGGGTTGAATCCGTGTTACCACAAGAGAAGTGCCAGGCCGAAGATTCCCTCAAGTAGTAATGGTGAGTCCATCTAATCCACAAAGACTCCTTGTTAGAGCTAATATCTCACAAAATTCTGGCCAGGAGAGCATAATTCCAATACTGTAAGTTATGCAGCCCGAGACCCCCTTCCCTCTTAGGCGAGCACACAACCCTCCAGGCTACAAGGAGCTTTTTCCGACCAACCTCACTCTTACCCCAAAGGAAATTGCGACAGAGCGCATCAATACGATCAAGAACAGCACCCGGTAAAGGGAACAGACCCAACCAGAAATTGGTCATACCCCCCACAACTCCCCTGACAAGCTCCAGGCGACCCGCATAAGAAAGAGTTTTCCTGTGCCAGTTCTGAATGTGGCTCCCTATGCGGCTAAGGAGAGGAGAATAATGACAAATATTAAGCCTGGAGGCCAGCAAAGGGATGCCCAAATACCGCACAGGGAAGGAGCCAGGCTGGAATCCCGTCAACAAGAAGATATCAGACAAGGTTGCATCATCCACCCCAGAAGAGAAGAGAGCAGATTTTCCATGGCTGATGGACAAACCGGAGACCTTACAGAAGAGGTTAAGCCTTTTGTAAATAGTTGCCACAAAAGAATAGTCACCCCTAACAAACAAAATGATATCGTCTGCAAACGCCAAGTGGGTTAGATTCACCGCAGCACAGGAAGGGTGGAAGTTGAAGAGCATATTAAGTTTCAGGGTATTCAAGTCTCTGGACAGATATTCCATACAAATCACAAAAAAATAAGGGGACAAGGGGTCACCCTGACGCAAACCCCTTTTGCCCTCAAAGTGCCCGAAGATTCTGCCCTTGCATTATTTGATACTACTACTATAAGGTTCACCTATTAATCAGGTCGTAAGCGAATTTTAAAATGATTTTTTTAAAACAAAAATTAATATTTTTATTGATTTTTTTTTTCAAACTTTAAGGATGTAATGTTATTTATTAATTTATTATAATCAATTTTTTTTAACATTTTTTTTCAATCGATATTAAAGTTAATACATTCCATCTTTCAGATATTATTGATATTAAACAAGATTTAATAAATTTTAGTTTTGAAAATTTTATTTATGTTGAGACGCAACATTTATCTGAATTATTAACATTATTCTATAAATAATAAAATCATTCAGAAAATAATTAATTATTTTTATATAATTAAGCATGTCAATCAGTGTATCATTTTCTACTTGTATAATTTATCTTAGAATTTTTAATTTTGCAATTAAATCTAATCCATCAATATTCAAATAATTATTATACTTTAATAAACATTTAAGATTAAGACAATATTCTTTTAAATTATTACTATCCAAAGACTTCAATTTCTTAAAGCAAAATATAAAACAAAAAATATATTCATATATTTTAAATTGTTCAAATATATTTTTTAATGCGTTAATTGTTTGATCTGTTATATACAAGAAATGATCAATTTTAAATGATTATTTAGACGATTTTGTAACTTTATTATCAATAATCTCATCAAATTATTTTTTTCTACGAATAATACATTTTTTACGAAACTTAGGTTCTATATCTATTTCAGTACTTTGATGGTAACTTTTTACTAATGAAATTTACAACAAATAATATGTTATACCAAATAATCATACTCAACAAAAATTCAAAATTTTCAAACTCATGTTGCTAAACAATCAGCTCCGCTTTTTATTTTAATATCATCATTAATTTCACCTAATTTTAATAAAACATTCTTATTTGTAGAATTTGAAATCTTAAAAATTTTATACTTTTAATACGATTTTTTCATCATGTTTGTAACAATGATTTGAGAGTTAGACTTATGATCTTGTATAATTTTTCATCTTTTTGTTGAAGAAGAAAATAGAGTATACATGAGTTGTAGTAATAAAAAAAATGTAGCTTTAGAACAAGAGTTAATCATATTACAAAGTATTAAATTTAGAATTTAGACTATGACAACCACATGAAGTATAAAATAATGTAGGATTAATGTCTAATTTTTTTTTTGCACACCTTGAGATTTTCCTTTCTTATTTGGTCCATTATTACAACTTTGTCCTTTTAAGTTATTAATATAAAGTCCAATATTATTTATTTCATTCATAATAGAATCAAAAAATGTATTTTTCACTTGTATCATCTATTTTTTAAAATTCTAAAAAATATTCAAAACTTGTATTTGAGTTGAAGAAACATGTAAAAGATATTTGTTTTTGATGACTTGCATCAAGAGTACAATCAAGTATGATTAAAAATATTTTGCATTTTTAATTTTTTTTATAATATTTGTTTTAATTTTACTTACTAACAAATTTATTAATTTATCTTGTATCCTATGTCTAAGGTAATGATTATGAATTTTATTATTTTTAATTCGACGAATATATTCTTGCATTATAGAATCAAATTCTGCAATCATTTCAATTATACTTAAAAAGTTTTCATTACTTTATTCGTAAATTCTTTTATCTGTTCCACGAAATGTAAGTTATTTTTTGCAAGAGTTTTAACAACCACAATAATCTTAAATAAAACATTTATCCAATGTTCTCTATCTTTATTTATTTGTTCTTGAACATGTTTGCCAATTATTTTATTTTTAGCTACCTTGTTTCTAAGTCAATCCATAAACTCATATTAGCAATAACTCATTACTTATCTCATGATTTCTCAACTTATGAATAATATTTCTCCAATCCCTACTACCTTCATTAGCTAAATCAGTTGTACTAGGAACACAATAAAACAATTTGTAACATAAAAAAAAGACTTTATCAAAATCTTGAGAATAAATTAACCATATTTTTTCATGTTGTTCATTATTAGACAACTTCTAAATGTAAAATGATAAAGAAAAGTGCCTTGAGAATTCATTCTTAGGAAAATCTATATTATTAATTTTAATAGGACTTTTTCTACTAATAAATCTCTTAAACTTGTACAAATATTTGTCCATTGACTTTGATCATATATATTTTTAATAGTTGTTTCTTATAATTTATTATTTTTTTCTTTTTTTCCATTTTGAGTTTGGAAATCAATATAATCTTGTTCATTAACTAATAATACTTCTTTGCTATCTTCATTTTCATCAATTATTACATTGTTAACTTGTTCATTAACTAATACTTTTTCTCTATTTTCATTTTCATAAATTTCTCCATTGTTAACTTGTTCATTTAACGAGCAATTACCTATATTCCAAATTTATTTTTATCCATTTTGATAAATCTATCTAGAATCCCTTTTTGTTATTCAATTAAAACATCAATTTTTTTTTAAGTTTCAAATAACCATATTCAAATATTCGAGTTGACATTTTGAAATAAAGCAACTAATGTATAAAAAATAAAAATGAAGATTATGATAAAATGTTAGAACAATAAAACCTGATTGTTAACTTGCAAATGAATTACTTTATATACTTATTTGAATTGAGATAATTCACTGCAATACTCTATGAACTCTGAAACTAATAAATGTAAAACAAAAATATTTTAGAATTTCAAGAAATTATACAAAAATAACACCATGACTAATAACAAAATTTATAAAAATTACAATTGTATTTCAAAAAGCCAAAAGAGCATAAATGATTTAACCAAATGGATAACATAATTATTAAAATAATATATGTAATACTTTACATGTGAATCAAAACAGGAACAATAAAATCAAATCACAAATAAAAAGAAAAAAAATGAATATTGAGGAAAAAAATCAATAAGCTTATTTAATCAATGAGAGTGATATTTCAACTAATTTGGGAGAAATTAGAGTGACTTTTGGATTATTTTTGATAATTAGAAAAAATAAAAAAAAGATTTCATATCAATTTTAATGAAAATTAATATATTTAAATTGAAAGGCATTTGATATAATCAATCAAGAGACATACTAATTAATAGAAATAAGTGAATAATAATTTTAAGTGAAAATTAAATAATACAATTATGGATCTTTTCAAAAATTAAAACTATATTTCTTGTGTATTATTTTTTTATAGGTATTATAAGAAAATATGTTTCTTATAATAATTAAATTTTTTTAGGCCTAATTTTTTTGGAGGCCTAAAACAAGCACTTTGATTGCTTATTCTGGAATCGATCTTGCTATTGACAAAATTAAATCACTTGCACTCCTAGGCTTTGCCGTTCTTTTTTATATTACACTCAGAACTCAGTGGGAATGCTCTAATCTTCCTCAGCAGAAAAATGAATTCATAATGATAAATTCATAATTTTTCTCTTGCTTGCAATAATTCCCCTAAAGCAATTGTGTTATCTAGTAAACTTACGTACGCATATGAAAAATTTCTGTATTTACAACTCCATTTCAGAAAGCTGTAAAATGGAGTAGCCAAGTGAAATTACAAAATTAAAAAAAGAAAAGCGTGACTTGACTTCTCCAACCTCCACAAAAAATGATCTAATACAGACATAAATTTAGGCCCTAGTAAAAGGAACAGGGCGAGGAATTAGTGAACATGAAACCTCAAAAATCATAATCTATATCTGTTACATTCTGGGACGCAGAATGCTTAACCAACTGTCCTTGCTCATTGTACCGATCAAGGTTCTCACAGGGAGCAGGATAGATGGTACCTATTACACGGCCTTGAACAAATGCACACTGAAAGATATGCTTCTTCTTGTAGGTTAGACCAACTGACATGTCTTTAAAAGTCACATTTCTCACAGGAATCTCTTCACTACCGTGTATGCGTACTGGCACACGAACTCCTTGGCCATGGACTGTGGTAAAGCTTATGTCTCTGAGAATTGGGAGTGCCATAGGGTCATACCCATCATCAGGGTGTTCATTGTAATCAGTCTTCATAACAATTCCAACTCGAACATTCTCAAATGTTATATTTCGATAAGTTATTTGGCGCACATACGCTCCTCGTCCAGGGGCGGTCTTGATCCTCACACCACGTCTAGAATCCCATATAAGAAGATTCTCCACCGTGACGTTGGATACGCCACCAGACATTTCACTGCCTATTGAGATGCCAGCACTGTTCCATTTGATAAAAAATAAAATCATTAAGATATGAAGACCCCAATACATGATGAGACAGACAGATACAAACTAATATAAAGCTGTCAAAATTTAACTAAGATTGGTTTATGCAAAGAAAAGTTAACTAGAAATATCTATACAAATATATCCAGGACCATCAATGGGAAAAGTTGCCATCAGTCAGACAAAGGTGTTGATTTTACCTGGAGCCCATGAACCACATATGTAGACTATTGAGATCTCACGAGTGAGGTTATTCAATAAAAGATTGAAAGGAAAAGAGAGGCTCCAAAGATGATTTCAAACAAAAGCACAAATTACGCATGGTATCATGCTGGTGGTAGAATAAACAAATCAGGTATGGCATAATGGCAAACATGTATTTCTTGAAGATGTGTAGAATTGCATAGCTTAGAGTACTGTTAAAAATTCAGGTGATGCATAAAGAAAGATACTGACATGAAACCTGTGTTTCCTGGGTATTTATACATTGTACAGACATAGTAAAAAAATACATGGCAGTATATAGTCAGAAATAATTTATTTACACTTAGGCACAGCGGTAAAGTTGTGTCTTGGTGACTTGCTAGTCATGGGTTCGAATCCGGAAACAGCTTCTTTGTATATGCAAAGGTAAGACTGCGTACAATATCCCTCCCCCTTACCCGCGTATAGCGTGGAGCCTCCAGGCAATGCGGTATGTAATTTTTTTTTCAGGCTCTTAATTATGTAGGCATACTAAAAGCAGTTACCTTGTGTTTGGGAAAGCTTAAATTATGGGAAAGTAACCCTTTTTTTTACAAAGCTTCCTAAAGAAAGTGATTATTTTCCCAAATAAAAAGATGCCGAAAGGCATTCAGAAAATTACAAATTGGTTGGGTTAGGGATTCACCTGACCATAGAGCGAACAACAAGGTTTCGGATCATTATATTCATGGAAGGCCTTCCATAAGCAATTCCATACTGATCCCAGCCACTTTTAATAGCAATTGCATCATCTCCCACACTTATGTAACAGTCCTCTATCAACATATCCTCACAAGAGTCTGCTCATACCATAGAAATTAGTGTTTATTAAAATTCTTCATACAAACAATAAAATTAGATGAAAATTAAAGTTAAAAGTTAGATACCTCTCAGGCTGATAATTGAAACACAAAGCAAATACTCCCTCTGTTCTTAAATATAAGAAGAAGAAGAAAAAAACATTTTTTTCTTGGTCTCAAATCTAAGAAAATTTCAACTAATTTTACCTTATTTAATGCTACTATCTTTAAAATACCCTTCATTTAATTGAGATGCTAGTTTCAATGACTCTTTCTTATCCTTGACACCAAGTTCCAATGAAGGGTAAGTTGGGGGAAAATTACTTTTTAATTGAAATTGATGCAATTAAATACGGTTAACTAATTTTTTTAGTTAGTGTGCCATTTTTTTTTCCTTATATTTGAGACCAAAGGGAGTAAAGTATAACAGGTGCCAGGTTAAATTTAGTATATCTTGTTTGTGCACAACAAACAAACCTCTCGCACAATTATGCAACACTAAATTCTAAAATTAATCACCCACAGACTTGAAGCACATTTCCCAAAAATCTGGCACCTCACACAAGCTTACCAAAAAAAAAAGACAAAGGAAAAAGAATAAATTAACCTATTCCTGCCTGTATAATCATTTTCCCACTGAATCAATTAGCGTACAGCCGTACATATACTGAGAAATGGTTCAGCTGGCCAGAAAAATCAAATTATTTACAGGATTAAGCTTCCACCCATTGTTCCACCATACATAATAATAACCCCTTAGTATGCAACTTCATTTACAAACTCTCAAGTTGGTTTCTTTGTCATTGCTAGCTATCAAGATGAAGCTATCCTCACCTAATCGACAAAATCTATTTCCTTAACAATTGGCATATAACTAATCAGCAAATTATAAACCATACATTAAGATATGAAATAAATTTTAGTATTCAGTAGAAGATACTTGCCAGGATCTATGCCATCAGTATTTGGAGCTTCAAACACAGGAGCCAATATAGTCACACCTTTTATTATAATGTTTTTGCAGTCATATGGATGAAGTGTCCAGAAAGGAGAGTCACGCAAAGTAATATTAGTGATCACAATGTCACTAGAAAACATGATCTGAACAAGTGGCCCCCTAGTGTGGTTGAGACGCTTCTGGCGATATTTTTTCCACCATGATTGTCCCTGTCCATTTATGGTACCGTTATGCCCTGTCAGTTATGACAATAGATTAAATCAGATAAAGTTGTAAATTAAGCTTAAGCATCACATAGAACAAGGGGGGGAAGGGGAGATAAAAAAAAAGGAGAACAGTGCTGTGCTAGCATTGCTTATCCTGATAATGATTGCCTCCTAATTAGTGCACTGCTTATATCTTGGTCACAGATTTCTCCCTACTAGTGCATTATCCTTCAAGGTGGTTGTTTATATAATAAGTCTAAGTTGCATGAGAATTGACGTGAATAAAGGAAGACTTGTGTTATGCTAAGCCTTTTCCCTTTAATGAGGTATAGGATGCAAGACAATTCACCAAACTAAATTACACCAAGGAAATATTAGTAAATGCTAAAGCAACCGATTTCTCAACAAATATTGAAACATTATAGATTCAAATCGATAAAAACACTAGAAAAATTAATTTGACAAGATATTAGTCAATAAGGAACTATACCAATTGTCGTTGAACATAAGCTTAAGCCTTTGAAAATATATCAAGTCAACTATAAAGGCAAGTTTGGACAATATTATTTTCCTTTTGAGGTTCTAAAAGTCAATTTTCCTTTTGTACCTTAAAATGCAACAATAAGATTGCACTGCAAGATAAAGACTTGAATGTGACAATGACATTGGATACTAAGTAAAGACCTCTGTCATGAAGAGTGATGACTTTTCTATTCCTTCACATACATTGGAAGCAGGATGAAAAATCCTCACCTGTTATTACAACATCTTTAAGATGTTGACCATGAATCAAACTGCCATATCGAGGCCCAGGATGCTCCCTCCCATATCCATATGAAGGCAATGGAGGCATCAGTGGCCAATATTTTTCATCCTGTTAGTCATCACGTAAGATGACAAATATAGTGTCAGTAAAATGTTTAATTATGAGAGAGTGGAAGAGATATGTAATGCAAGAAATAGATTTATCAAAGAGAAAGATAAAATTACAAATATAACTACAATTGAAGAGCTCAATGATAAGATTTAGCAGAATGAGACATACTAGCAATTCACTTTTTAACATACTCTTGTGATCATACTTTTTATTATTGGTTGGAATTTATTGAAAATCACAATAATTTATGGGTTCCACTTCTCATTCAATGAACTGCATACACGATTTTGCAGTTTCCAATAAATTTAGACCAATAGTAGAGAGCGAGTTACTAGCACTCCTCTTTGCAGAGTACATAATCCAGTGATAATTAACCAGAGTCATAGATATTAAGTCCAATTGTCCAAATTCTCCCACTCAATGCGAAGTGCGCAATGTAGATGTACATTAGCTTCCAGAATATCCTACGATGGATACTCATGATTCCAACGGTTATACATTATACAAAAATCTGGCTGGTATAAAGAAATTCAGCAAGCCAGAAAATTGACTTCGGACAACATCAAAGTTTGTTATCATCTAGGTACAATAACTTTTGTCAAAAAGATAAATCAAGCAATATTCTACTCTTTAAAGCTCAATTAGGAATTGTCATTTTGTACAACAGCATATAGTCTGAACAGCAGCCCTACCCAGCTATTATTTCATAGAATCAATTTGATCACCTAGAACTCAGTACTTGGTTCTCTTTGTCAATCCTACCATATTGGTCTCTCACTAGCAGTTTAAAGAATTATATTTTATTCTTCATGATCCAAGCTTGATCACAACTCTTGTACTAAATTGAAATATATACCCATCATGGTAGTAAGTATCGTATGATTTGGGATATGAATTGTATGATACGTTACAATTCAAGTTGCTGTTGATACGAATCATGGTGTGTTGTGTTTTTGGGCATGAATCGCTTGTATTGGAAGTGAATCACAATTTCTAGACACCACGGCTGGCGAAGCGGGTCACACACTGAAAATGGATTGGGTCATGTGCGACTTGATTTTTAAAACCCTAAGAAAACATTTTATTTATCCAAAAAATAGCAGAATAGGGAGGGAATGGGCTGGTTTTTCGCCTACAGTTAGACCCTTAATGCCCTATTTTCACATTATAGCATTTCTCATTCATCAGTTCATTCTTCATTAACGTTTTTACTTTCCTCTGTTCCTGCCAAAGCTATTTCCTTTGTTCCCAAGTCTTATAACTACAAGTGATGGTGCAGGTGGTCCTGTCTCCTGAAAATGAGAGCTGGTTGCTATTATTATTGAGCTGCTGGAGTGATTTTTCTACATGTATTGTGCCGCTGGTCCCCTTGTTTGCCTGGACACATGCTTATAAAATTGCTGGTTGGTTGCTATTGCTTAGTTGTTGTTTGTTGGTGGTCCCCTCCCCTCTTGGCAGTGGATGTGTAGCTGGCAGTTTTTGGTCCTGTGGCTGTTATTATACAGTAACAGTGTTTGTTTTGAAGCTTATGTAACCACTCAATCATTGTTCCTCATTGGTGCTCCTTCAAGTCTTCTCCATGCATGCTTAAACCATCTAAGACAAAATTTTACCATTTTCTTCTATAATAGGAGGTACATGAGCTTTCTTTCTAATGATTGTATTCTTAATCCCATCTTGTCTTGTGTAACCACGCATCCTGTTCAACCTAATAATAGTTGCTGTTTGTTGGTGGTCCCCTCCCCTCTCTGTAGTAGCTGTGTAGCCGATAGCCACTTTTTAGCAATACAGCAACAAATTAGGTTTTTTTTCCCACTAGGTAGGGTCAGCTACATAGATCGTAACAACAACCAAAAACAATTACCTCTAAATCTCTGTTCCTCACCGGTGCTCCTTCAAGTCTTCTCTATGCATGCTTAAACCATCTAAGACAAAATTCTACCATTTTTTTTTCTTTAATAGGAGGTACATGAGCTTTCTTTCTAATGATTGTATTCTTAATCCTATCTTGTCTTGTGTAACTACTCAATCATTGTAACATTCTCATCTTTGCGACATTTAATTTCTTGTTGACTCTTTACTATCCAACGCTAAGTCCCATACAACATCACAGATCTTATGGTGTGTGATAAAATCCCCCTTTCAGCTTGAGTGGTCCTTTTCTATCACATATCACACCCAGAGCATTCCTTCATTCCATCCACCCTACTTGGATCTTGTGGTTGATATCACCCTGTATCTCCCCATCATTTTGTATGATGGACCCAAGGTATTTAAAATGTGAGGCTTGTGGTATAGTATGTTCTCCTATTTTTACATCTAAGCGAGAATAAAGTCAAAGATCCTTTTAAGAAGAAAAATTGTGCCAAACAGCTGCAGTCACAATAGCCAAAGTGCCAAACTACAATCAACTAGCCTTGCAGAAATGCTATAATTGATACTGCAGTTCTACTCTCACAAATACAACATTCATTTACTTTTCCAAACATTAAACATGTTAGTGCACTGTGTGTTCAACTCTGAACATAAGATATCCAACATAGAAAGATATATATGGTATAATAAAGGTAATATGTGAATGAAACTACTTCAGACCAACTACTGTAGGCATGCTTCAACTGTTTATCATAACAGTAATACTTGTATTATCCAAAGACATTTTATTAGTTGCTATGGGTGGTTTTCCCCCCCTCTTAGTTTCTGAAATTATCCAAAGGCAAGTAGCATATGACTGCTTTTGACACACGGAACAGACAACCAAAGCCCATGAAGAAAACCATTCCAATTAAACTTTAGAATTCGTTCCACAAGCAGGCAATAAGATGTAAGACAGTGATATAATATTCAAAACTGAAACAGTACAGAAGTATTTATCACTGTATTTTTAGTTCTTCAACTAAAAATGATTTCTCTCTTGGGGGCCTCGTTTCCATTTCAATTACTCCATCACATATCATGAAAGGATAATGTAATATCTTTCCACTGAGCCGCAAAATTGTTACTAAAGAAAGAACAATCGTATCCTTCATGATAACAACATCAACTAAAATTACAAAAGAAAGAACAGCCATATCCCACTAGGTAAGATCAGCTGCATAGATCACACAATTCTATTCTACTCAGTTAAAGACCAAATTTTCAGAGAAATTATTTACTATGAGATCCTCTGAACAACTTGTCCTAATGTCCTCCTTAATCTCTCTGTCTCTCTCTCTCTCTATTTTCGCAGGACTACAAATCATACAATCTACTCTCTTGACTAGTTTTTCTTCTTTATACTGTCCAAAAAAACCTTAATAGCTTTACTCATTATCCTTCATGATTATAATTATAATTAAAAATAATTATAAGAACATACACAACACAAAATAAAGAGAGTTAAAAATTAAAAAAAAGGAAAGATAGAAAACTGACATCAATGCCAAGTATAACAGCATCTTCAGCTAGAAAGAGAGTCATGTGGCTAGTGAGATTAAACGGCGCCGTGAGCCAGCGTCCAGGAGGCACATTCAACTGCGCACCGCCTTTCTTCCCGAACTTAGAAACCGCAGCAACGGCCCTCTCGAAAGCCTCGGTGTTGAGAGTAACGCCGTCACCGACCCCACCGAAATCCGTCAAATTGAAGGCCATTGGGCGGAGCATGGGCATGGGCCTGCCCGGAATTCCTCCGTAGACCAGAAACCCGCCCATTATGTTCCTCTGCCACAGAAAAACGGAGGCGAAGGCGGCGATCCATAGAAGGGTCAAGAGGGCCTTGTGCGAGGTGAAGAACGCGGGGACCCAGCGGCGAAGGTCGAGCCTTTGGTGGTGGAAGCGCCCTAGCGTCGAGGTCTCCACCATCATTGAAAGTAAGTGCCTATCTACCCTTTTGCGAAATGGGGTTGGATTTGGAAGATGATGACGTGGGTCACTCGGAACTACTCATGGATTCGTTTCGTGGGAGTGAAAAAGGAGGGAACTTTGGGATAGGATGTGAGTATGTATATGTATGTAGCAGTGAGAATGAGGGAAGGAAGGGTGTGTTTGGGGGAAAATAAATTGTGGAGTGAATTGAAAGGGAAGGTGGGGAGAGTGGAAGTGGAAGGTGGTTCCGGAGACAGTGATGGGATAAGAGTGGATCCAAAAACAAAATGAAAAAACATGTATCCTTGAACGGCTTCTTCCTTCTATCTCATCTCATCTTTTACAAATTACAATAACATCTGTGTGTGGCTCTGTGTTGAGCTGTTTCGTCTCGTCAGACAAGGTAGGGATGGTAAATTGGTAAATGTAAATCACTAGATCTACCAGATTAAAATTTGTTTTTGCAGTCATCCAGTGAGTAAAAAGAGTAGTTTTTTTTTTTTCATGATTAAGAGAACATAAGTGTCCAAATTTATTGGTTAAGCTTGTGATAAATGATTATTGTTCATCCAAAGAAATTTTAAACAATGATAATCAAGTACGAGGTTTTCTCGCTAAAAGATCCTTCTCACCTGTTTGAATATTGCAGAACCTTGCATCACTAAGTTAACCTCTGACTTTAATAATGAGTAGTTTTCATAAAAAGACTATATAGGTCAGGAATTGAATGTATAATTAAATCGAAAAAACAGTGGATGTCCCAGAAAATTTAAAAACTTCAGAAATGGAAAAGAAAATTATTCCTCAAATAAATTTGGGTGGTCTTGTCACTTGTGCTTGAAATTTTAAAAAGATTAGGTAGGAGTATTTTGTTGTTTATTTTAATTAACTGTGTAAGATAAAAGTTTGTTTTAAATAGTTATAATTATAATTTAAATAAATGAATAATTTTAAAATATAAATGAGTTTTTTAAATTATATTATAATTAAATAATAAATATTTAAATTATATAATAAATAATTTAAATTGTGATATATTATAATGTTATTTTTAAATTGAAATAAATAGGTTATACAAGATTTACCTTAGAAGGAAAATAATTATTAAAAATATAGAATTTAATGAGGGTCAACATACACTAATAATAAATTTTTTAATCATTTTTATTATTTATTTTTTTAAAAATTAATGGTCATAATAAAGTCATTAATTTTATTTATTAAATTCTAAAAAAATGAAGAGAAACTCTAAAAAAAATTGTTATATAATAATTTTATACTATGTATTAATCAATAAAAAATAATTTTTTAAATTAATTATTATAAAAATCTATTATATGTTATAGTTTATAATTAAATAATAATATAAATTGTGTGCTTTACCATGTCAAATGTCAAACACATTTTCTATTATCTCAAAAATGTATTAGACAATAAACATTGGATGCATAATTTTGTATTTAATGTGATAAGTGTATGGGTTAAAAGACTAAATAGTAGCATAAAACTTATGCAATAAATATATTTTTGTTTCAATATAAGATTTTAACACTTTTTTTATTTTTATTTCTCAACATGCGCATGCGACGTGTAGAATAAAATAAAAAATTCGTTATTCAAAATATTATTATTTTGCTCTGAAAGTGAGAAGCTCGCACTGAGGTTAACATTAGAACTACACCCTGATAACTCATTGATGAATGCGTGTAATGGAATGTTGCTTTCAAATTAAGGTTAGTTCTCTAAACTCATTGATAAATATATTTATTATTATTTTCTTGAAATTAAAATCAAGGTAGATTTCATTTATAGCTTTTCTTGTTGCATTTTAAAGTTCCGGTATCGCGCGTTCTCAGATTACAAAAAACAATTTGTTCCAATTTCTAAAGACCCTAAATCATCTTTAACTACATCTTCAGTAAAATTTTAAATGACATTATTAGCATATAAACAATGCGTACAGCGTACAACAAGTAATTGACATTCATTTTGTGTAATCCAGATCATTAAACATTTTTAAAGCTCAAATGCCTTCTTCAAAAGTTACTCCATTTAAGTTTCTTGAGGCTATTTCATCTCGAGTGAATTTCGCTCAATCGGAAACAATTAGCAATTGTCTCTTGTTGAACATTTCCTATCCAAGCTAAGATTGCAGGAATATTAATGACATCTACAACATTAATCTTTTCTAGATTAAATTGCATAAATTAGTAGTCTATATCTTATCATTTTTTCAGCAAAAAAACTTACAATATATTTATATTCGTTGAATTGAAAATAAAAAGCCCTTTTAAAATGATAAATTAAGTAAATACACCTCTCTAAAGTAATAAAACTTCATAATTCCAACGTTATTAATTTACAAAAATAAGTTTTCAAAACAAACTTTCTATCTAGCTCTTAACGTGTGCATTTTTTTTTAGGAAAAAAAATTGTTTAGAAACATAATTATGAATTTGTTTACAAATTTTAACATACTAACATATTTTTTTAGAATTTAGTATAAACAATCTTAAATTAGAATTTTAAATATATTATTATTGTACAATGAAGACATAATCTAATACATATAAATTAGTTAAGGAAAAAATAAAAAATGACAATAACACTATTAACTCAAATTTTAAAATGTGATTATGTTTCGCAAAAAAAAAGCAAATAAATAAATAACACAAATATAATGTATAAATTAAATCTATAATATGAGTAATGTTGTTCAAATGTTAAAAGAAATGCATGATTCATGGAATTATGGGTTTGAGGTTGAGTTGTATTGAGTCAAATGGGATCACAACATCACATGCATAATGGATCTAATAAGTGACTTGATTTAATTGATCTGATTCGAATTGAGTTTAATAATTATATTCATTATTATAAGTGTAAAGAGTAATGATATATGTAGATTGAAGTAGAAATATGAGAGACACTAAAAAAGATAGAGAAAATTAAGAAATAATGAATGTGATTAAAAAGAAGAGAGAAATAGAGAGAAAAATATAATAAAAGAGAAAGTAAATAAATGAGTATGATTTTGCTTTGGAAACCGGATATACTCCACCGAAATGAATATTATTTTTCTTGGAGTAACAATTATACCAGTGATTTGTAGTTAAAAAGAAGAAGTACAGTCGTTTCTTTTACAGATATAACGGAGTTCCCTTAATTTGATTTGCACAACCAAAATAAAGGCAATAGACAATGGTATTTTACAAAATAAAAAATTTCTTAATTCCTTTTGTACACACAAAAAAAAAGATGAGATTTGGAGTACAAAAGTTATGCAATTTTCATGTCTAAATTTACAAGCAGAGTAGACCATTTTATGGATCACTTTATACCCTTTTGGATAAGGAGAAACAAACCATTCAAAGAGACATACTTTCATGAAATGACACATTTCATACTTGGATCTTTTGACAAATAAACATTTATTTCATAAAAAAATACATCTTTTAGGAAGATTTTGTATGCCACATACATAACTATTGAAATCCAAACAAAACGTGTTGATGAATTTCTATATATAATTCAAATGCCATTGGCTAGCAGTCATTTTGATTTTTTTGTCAAATATGACTAAAATTAATCTCTGACAATTACTTGAAAAATATCTTCAATGCAAAAAAAAATTAAAAAATAAAGAGCATAATTTTCGAGCTGAAATGTTGTTACACTTTTTTTCTTAGCTATCCTATTTATCACAAGAAATGAATTTCGACTAATTCAAAATTCAATCAAAAGATAAATAAAACATGTTAAAAAATTATTTACATCAAGAATTGAATTCACTCTTAAGCTTAACTTCAATCACTTATTTATTTGAAGTAATTTGGTTATGTGAGTCTTTTATATTACGGCATTCCAAGTTGAAATTATGGATGCTAAGAAAAACTAGTTTTAAAAAATATCTATAACTAGTTTTGTATAACTAATTATATAAAAGTAGCTATAAAATTATAACTAGTTTTTTAGTTGTGTATTTCAAATAATTTATTTTTATTTAAAAAATATTTACAGTTATAAAATTATAACTAGTTTTATAAAAATGAGTATTTCAAATAACTTATTTTTATTCATCCATAATTCATGTAACTTATCTTAGATATAATTTATTATATAATTAGTATATTTATAATTAGTTATATATTCGTATTTTAAAAACTAATTATAATATTCACTTATAATCTAGTTATTTATTATTAGGTATGATTATATATACGTAAATAACTTCTTAGATGAAATTAGCTAGTCTCCATATATCAGGTTCACTATTTAAAGATGATATTAGTTCTTTTGTTTCAAAACAACCTTGGACGTGTGTTATCTCTCTTCTGTACTATACAACATAACATAATAGGAAAAAAATGGGAGAGATAATATTAGGCAGGTACTGATATAGATAGATGAGAGAAGTAGCAAAGCATGCATGGGACATGAGAGGGATAAGTTAAAGATGCATGCATGAGCACGAGTTGATTGATGGCCGTAAAAGCAAAGGCTCCAAAATTAATGGGAAGCATTTGAAGGAAAAAGCTCCATTATTCCAATCCAATTGCTATTCTTAGAATGACATGGTAATTCTGGAAGCTCCACCAATAATCCATCTCGCAAACACGACAATCTAGCTAGCTTTCCCATTCCCGTACGTACGCGGGCGCACCCCCCCCATATCCAAACAAAACAACAACAAAAAAAGGCAAATCCAAAAACACACAATCATAGAACCTCAATCTCTCCGAGCAGCGGTCCATTTTTCTCCCGGAACACCCATAAGATTTCCGGCACGGCGATGGCCGCTGTTCGCCTCCTTCTCTTCCACCTCCTCCTCTTCCCTTTCTCCTCTTTCTCCCTATCCGAAAACGAAGCCCTTCTCAACCTCAAGAAATCATTCTCCAACCCCGTAGCTCTCTCTTCCTGGGTCCCCAACCAGAGCCCTTGCTCCTCCCGGTGGCTCGGCGTCATCTGCTTCAACAACATCGTCAGCAGCCTCCACCTCGCCCACCTCTCCCTCTCCGGCAACATCGACGTCGACGCCCTCACACAAATCCCTACTCTCCGTTCAATCAGCTTCATCAACAACTCCTTCTCCGGCCCAATCCCTCCCTTCAACAAACTCGGAGCCCTCAAGGCCCTCTACTTATCCCGCAACCAGTTCTCCGGCCAAATCCCCTCCGATTTCTTCTCCCAATTAGCTTCCCTGAAAAAAGTATGGATCTCCGACAACAAGTTCTCCGGCCCCATCCCCTCTTCCTTAACCAACCTCCGCTTCCTCACCGAACTCCACCTCGAGAACAACCAGTTCTCCGGCCCGGTCCCGGAGCTCAAGCAAGACATAACATCCTTGGACATGTCGAACAACAAGCTCCAGGGAGAAATCCCCGCCGCCATGTCGCGGTTCGACGCGAAATCCTTCTCCAACAACGAAGGGCTCTGCGGGAAGCCTTTGATTAAAGAGTGTGCGGCCGGTAGTTCAGAAGGGTCGGGTTGGGGGATGAAGGTGATTATTCTCTTCATTGCCGCTGTTGCTTTGTCGATGATTTTTGTGTTGATGCGGTCGAAGCGTCGACGCGACGATGACTTCAGCGTGATGAGCAGGGATCACGTGGACGAGGTGGTGCAAGTGCACGTGCCGAGCTCGAACCATAGCAGGGCCTCCGAGAGGGGGAGCAAGAAGGAGTTTACTTCTTCGAAGAAAGGGTCGTCGCGTGGCGGCATTGGTGACCTTGTGATGGTGAACGACGAGAAGGGCGTGTTTGGGTTGCCCGATTTGATGAAGGCTGCCGCGGAGGTTCTTGGGAACGGTGGGTTGGGTTCGGCCTACAAAGCTGCCATGAACAATGGCCTCTCTGTGGTGGTCAAGAGGATGCGTGAGATGAATAAAGTCAGCAGAGACATCTTTGACGCCGAGATGAGACGCTTTGGAAGACTCAGAAACCCTAACATCATTACGCCTCTCGCTTACCATTACCGCAAGGAGGAAAAGCTGTTTGTCACCGAATACATGCCCAAAGGAAGCTTGCTATACGTCTTGCATGGTACGTACCACATTAATCACTTTCATTTATAGCATTTGATCATAAACCAATCATAAACATTGATGATGAAGGTTTTAAACTGCAGTGATTGTAATTTCTTGATTTTGCAATACCTCCAAAGATTTTGATGTTGTGGCCTTGTTGCAATGCTTGATATTTTGAGTATAGCAATTCCACTGACTCCAAAGGTTTTGATGTTGTGACCGAAATTATAGTCGATACAACCGCAATTAAAATGTAGTTGTAGTAACTCCAGAAATCTTTGATGGTGTGCTGCAATCAAAATTGTGATCACACCACATTTTTTAAACCTTGCAAGCATTGGAGTACCCAAAAACAAGCATGGTTAAGGACAAAACTTTGATGTTATAATTTTGGTTTCCATTCTCTAATTAAAATTAGAGTTTCAACCTGATAGTAAGTGTAGTCAATTAAGGTTTACATTAAAGGTTAATATATATTACTGAAGTCATTTTTTTATTAGGATAGAAGAACAACACCTCAACATTTAAGAAAGTTTTGTCTAGTAATTAATTCCCATTTGCTCTTTTCTGTACGTTACTCTCTTGTTTATTTTATGAAAATTATATGCATGCAATGCAAGGTAATATATAGTTAAGGCATATGGTATAATGTTGTTGCAGGTGACAGAGGATCGAGTCATGCCGACCTGAACTGGCCAATCCGTTTGAATATCGTGAAGGGAATTGCACGAGGGTTGGGTTTTATTTATTCTGAATTTCCTAACGAAGAGCTGCCACATGGAAACCTGAAATCCAGTAATGTTCTACTAACTGAAAATTACGAGCCTCTCCTAAGCGATTTCGCCTTTCATCCACTCATCAACCCCAACTACGCCATACAGACAATGTTTGCCTACAAAACACCCGATTACGTGTCATACGAGCGTGTTTCACAGAAGACCGATGTGTATTGCCTCGGAATCATCGTTCTTGAAATCATCACTGGGAAATTCCCCTCTCAGTATCACAGTAATGGCAAGGGTGGGACTGACGTAGTGCACTGGGTGTTCACTGCGATTTCTGAGAGAAGAGAAGCGGAATTGATTGATCCAGAGTTGATGACCAATCACTCGAACTCCCTCAATCAAATGCTACAACTTCTCCAAGTAGGGGCTGCTTGCACGGAGAGCAACCCCGACCAACGACTTAACATGAAGGAAGCCATTAGAAGGATAGAGGAGGTTCAGGTTTAAATATGTTGTGTCAATATGATAGCTTAATTAGTACAAAGTTGCTTTTGTAGGTGAGAAAATTTGCAGTGCATGTCTAGGAAAGCGTGCATTTATTAGCATCTTGATCCAACAATCACTTTGTGCATGAGAACCACACAGTCCACAGGGACAATTAAAGAGAATGATTCAGAGGGAGAGGGGGAGAAAAATATCGGAGGCAGATCAGGGTGGCATGTTGTTTCAGGAACTTGTTGATGTCAATTATCTCAGTCCGAAAACTATGAAATACAGCATAAATTGTGAGATGCTGAAGCCTGGAGTTTTGGCCAATTTTTGGTCCTTCTGAAGAAGAGAGAAAAATGTCAAAGTCCAAGCTAAGTCGATGGATGTGCCTCTTTCTGTTGATAGCAGTGCTTGTAAATTGTGTGCATTTCGTTTAAAATGAATCCATTTTTTCAGACAGCATGCATCCCCCAATTTTACTGCTAACAAGGTTGTATCCTGGGATTTACCCACTCTTCCTTTTATTCCTATCAAATCCAAGGGATTGCTTTTGATTTCTCACTCCCTTCCCCTCTCCCTTTCATGTGTAGATTTTTATTTTTTTTCCTTTTAAAGTTAGCTAATACAAGTTGCTATGAGAAATGCCTAATGTCCCATGTTGTTTTATCTTTATTTTTTGTTTTGGCTTCTTTTATACATTAATTAAGGGTACGTATAGTTGATCAAACTTGAACTAATTAAGTTAACTTGATGAAAAATTAGTTGTTTTTGTTCAAGTAATTGGGTTGGAACTGAAGCTTTTAGAATCCCAATTCAAAAAAATATGAAAATTTCATAAATATGTTCATAAAAAAGACATAAACTTATCATAAAAATTAAACAGAGAAATGAATTTATAATACGATTTGTATATCCATGATGATTGCTTAAGCAAATACTATTGTCGAACAAAAAAGTCTTATTTAATGGAAAAAATGATTTTTTTTAAGTTATGCTAATATGTAAGAAGACAATTGTTTAAGTAGTATAAAGTTATTTTAAATTTTTTTATAGAATAATACAAGGAATCGTAAAATGGATAAAAAGTCACATATAATATCTGAAAGTGATTTTAATTAAAAAAATTAACTTTGAAAAAAGAGTCAATATTCTAAATTACTCTTCTAAAAAATATCACAAATAAAAAACACTTATTACATTTAAGTTACCACATGCAATTAGACGTGTTACATTAATTAGTTGGAAATGATGTTTTTAAGTTTTTTAATTTTATTCTTCTGTAAAAAAAATGTTTTAATTTTATTCTTGGCAGATGGTCCAACACGTGGCAAAACACTTCTCTGCTACGTGGAACTTAAAACTATTATCCTTACAAGAAAAAAAAAAAAAAAAAAACACTACTCTCCCAAGTCCTTCGTTTCCCAAACCCAGTGGAAGTAGCGAAATGTATCGAACGGCGGCGAAGCGGTTGTTGAGCGGTGCAAGATACTACTATACTGGCAAGGTTGCCCTCAGATTCCGGCCTTCTCAGATATTGATACCCTCTTCTCGCTTTTCCACCTCCGAGACTCAACCACTTCCCATTCCACGCGCTGCGGATCGTCCTATTCCCGTCGTCACCGAAACCGAAACCCCTAACTCTTCAGATTCGTCCGCTTCTTCTTCATCTTCGTCAACAGCTGAGGATGCCACAAAACCCAGAGCCAAGTACGAGGACCAGCAAACTCGCGTGCTTCAGGCCTCGCTCTCTTACGTCGTTCGTTCCCTCTTCTACTATATGTTGATGATTCAATTTTCCAAAATTACTATCCACACGGTTGTTGTTTATTGCATGTATAGATTCTATGATTGTAACAATAGGTAATTGTGTTTTTTTTGCAGTTAAAGTTGGGGTGGACAGAAGCTGCTCTAGTTGCTGGAGCAAGGGATATTGGTCTTTCACCATCTATCGTTGGATCTTTGCCCAGGAAGGAAGCAGCACTGGTCGAGGTGCATTTCCTCCTCAATCATTTTCACTTTCTTATCCGTCACAGTGTTTTCTAGTAATTGATTGTTAGTAATTACCGATAAATATTTGGAGTTGGAGTAGATTATAGGAGTTTGATATTGTTTGTGACTGTTTTGAACAGTTGTCTCCTGTGATGGTTGAATGTGTTTGTTAGACCTTCATACTAGTTTGCTTAATAATCATTAGAATTTTGGTCCTGTCTATATAAATTTCTTCATAAACACTTAGAGGAGAAAAAAAGAAGATAAAATGCATTAAGTTTTTCCATATACTGTATTGCCGTTATGCGGCAAACCATCCTCTCGAATGTGACTGGGAAAAATGTTTCACCGAAAAAAGGATGAATGCAATAACGGAAGGAGAAAAATGTTTTCTGTTTTTATATATGAAATAAGTGACTCAGAATACTTACTAAGTCAGATATCTCTTTTCCTCTGACAATGTGTGCGAATTCTTACCAGCATCCTATCTTTGTAAGATGTGACCGTTTGCGAGCTACAAATTCAGGAGTTGTTAATGATTTTTATCAGTATTTTTGGGTTGCTTTATTCAGTTATAGGTTTCCAATGCATGAATTCTCTTCAACTTTTTATATTATCTAATGTAGTCTAGTACAATCAGTTTCATGATCCTCAATCTCTTCCCCCTATCGGAGTTTGCAGCCATTATTTGGAATATTGTTTTCTTGTCGTGCTTGTTAGTTTATATGAATTGACCATTTTGTCTGTCATGTCAAAACATTTTTCAGCATTTCATGGATGGCTGCTTGCAAAGACTTATCGATAAAATTGACTCAGATGAGAGTTTAAAAAATTTGACACCAAGTGACTGTATCTCTAAGCTTATCAGATTTCGTTTAGAAATGCAAGCTCCATATATATCAACATGGCCTCAAGCTCTTAGCATCCAGGTCTCTGCTTGTGCCCTTTTTCCTAGTTAGAGGCTTGTCTATCTGAATTATAGACCTGAAAGAGTTTTTTGGAAATAATTTTTTACAGGCACAACCTGCTAATGTTCCTACAAGTTTTAAGCAGAGGGCAGTGCTTGTGGATGAAATCTGGCATGCTGCTGGTGATAATGCCTCTGACATTGATTGGTATGCCAAGCGCACTGTCCTTGGAGGAATATACTCAACAACTGAGATTTATATGCTGACAGATAGCTCTCCTGGTTTGTTTTTCTTCTCCTCCCTTTTAAAGGCACAAGCATTTCATAGAATTTTCTTGATTCTCTTTCATCCATTCACCATTTCTAGTGTTTTTGTGCCTTTCTTTTTATGATGATCATTCATTTGCGAGTCAACTTCTGGTTCTATGATTGCAGTGACCATGTTTTCTTTTTGTGAATGCTATGAAAATATTAACTGGATTCAATTTTCTGTTCTCTTTAAATCACTTTATTTTCTTGAATCAAGACTGTTGTCCTGTTTGCTTCCATGGCAATATATATGAGGATTAATTTGATAAACAATGTAATTTTTTCCTATCCCATGGAATACTCCAGTACGTCTTATCTGTATATTGAATAAAATGACATTTTTGGGTAGAGACCCTGCTTCTTATGACTCGATGTGGTAAAGCCGTAGCTTGTGAGGACTTTTCTAAATGCTTCTGTGGTTTGTTTTCTTGCAGATTTCCGTGATACATGGGCTTTCCTGGATGCTCGAGTGAAAGATGCCTTTGATATAAAGAAAACCATTCAAGAGGTAATCCTTATGTTGCTGTGATTGGTCCTTCAAGTTTTTCATTTTTCAATTATTTCAAAATGTCATGCTTGATGCATTCCAGAATTCTCAGTCATCAAAATTTTCAGGCACAGTATTTGGCAGAAGCTGTCAGTACCGGGCTGGGGAACTCCTTTCAAGGGTTTGTCGGGAAAGTTTTCCAGAGATGAGTCGGGCTGGGGAACTCCTTTCCCTTGGTTATATGTTGTTCTTTCAAACAATGTTTCTCCGTGACATTGATTGTCACTTGAAGGAGATGCTATATTATACACGCGTAGTACTTAGTTATCTTTCATTTACTTCAAATTTGGTCTGTTTTCGGCACTTCTTTCAAGGCTTGAGTTCCGGCAGGGTCTTGAGTGCAAAATAATAATTTTAAGCTTGTAAATAATTCTATTATGATTTTATAATACAAAATGAAAAAACTTGCTCTTTTTTCCCTTCACCCAAAGAATTTTGTTTATTCATGTCTCTGATATTGTAATTTCTCTCTTTTCAAAAGTGACGCGTTTACTGAATTAATTTTTTTAAATGATGTGGGGAGTGCTTGTATTTTGTAGATCCTCTCAAGTATTGGAAATTTTCCAGTAGAGAGGATACACTAGCTATTAGGTTTGCTGTTGACTTTAGATTACAAATCGAACATCTCACAAGAGTCACAACATTTGCTCATAATATTTATAACTAATAGTGTTAAATCCAGTTATATGTAGCAAATATATCGATAAGTTAATAAAAAGTAGACTAAATCTTGAAGTTAGCCTTTTAAAACTACACATGTTAATCATTATTAATCTTCTAGGAACTTTGGTTATTAAAGTAATTTTTTCGATGATCTAAAACAAAATTAGATCAATAAAAAAAATAGACTAGTCCACGCAATAAATCTTTCACTAAGAGTTGATTTGTCACTATAAAGTGGTAATTTATGATTCTTTGGCCTTTGAAAGTTCACGCCTATAAAATTAATTATTTGAACTTGTTAAAAATAATATGGCAACGTGTTAAATTTTAAAGAAAATATATTGGTAACGAATTTTTTTTGTATGCACACAACATTTGGACTTTGGAGAACTAATTTCAGAATTGACTATTATTTTTAGTTAAATTTTTTCAAATGTATTTAAATGAATAAAAATTAAGAATGAATCCTTTAATGATAAAAAAACCAAAATATGCTACATTAGTTAATTAATTAAAGAATAAAAACTGATGCCTAAAACGAATTTAATTGGGAATGGAAAATAAGGATAGGGTTGGTGGGTTTGCAAATGTGGCTCTTCACCGACCGTTCTCCCTGTCCCTCCCGGACTAGGATCTAGGATCAGCCACGCACTAACACAAAGTTTGAAAATTATATAATTTCATTTTCAACCCTCCTAATTATAATATTGTTATGAAATAATATAAATGAGTTTTTTGTGTAGAGAGGTGTTTGAAAATAAAGGGCATGAAGGTGGGCTTTTCTGTATCAGGACTTGGAGCTCGCTAAACCTTCTTACCTCCTCACTGCTCTCACATTCCCCGAGTCACTCAAACTCCACCATGGAAATTTAAGATGAGAGAAATCAAATATCAGCTTTTATTACCATGAGAACATATCACCATTGATCTTCTAATTTTTGGTTAAATGATTAAAGGTAACTAGGTAAGCATGCAATGATAAGTTAATATGGTAAGCTCACTACAGTGTACAAAATTCACCACGGTCGTACAAAACATTTTTTATTGGTATTATAAAAAATGAGGTGTATATTTGAAATATCACCATTGATCTTCTAATTTTTTGTAAAGGTAACTAGGTAACTATGCAATGATAAATTAAAATATCTGGTTGTTACCTCGCAGTAGATATCACATGGGTTATGCTGAGAGAGCTTCTTTATGTTTTAAATTCCTCTACTCTAGAGGACCTTGATGATGAGACATATAAGCATTTGGGAGTGTCAGTGAAAGATCTGAAAGAACTAAATGCAGATTTGACTTGGCTTGAACAACATATAAATTGGGAATTCCAGGATATGGTGCTTACAAAACTAGTCACTTAAAAATTGATGAAGGTTTCCCATTGTTAATCTAGCATTCGTTTTCCAAGAAGACATTGTCCGAAATTGAAGATGCTTTCGAATCGTTGACTGGATTTGTTGCATGCCACACTGTTAGCCTCCACTAGTTCAGGTTTCCCACACCCAGCTCCACTAGGAACTACATGCCATCATCACTTTTTTTGGTTTTAAAAAAAAAGGGTCTCCACAGCAGAATATGAGGCATTTGCTGGAAAGTTTGACATCTTTAACAATAATTTGCCTCTATCAGAGTCAGAAAAAGGTCCATTGAGGTTTAAAAAAGTTTTCTAGAGCTATATATATCCACTCGACAAGGCTTCTAGCGTTAAGGAAGCGAGACGACACAACAAATGTTTTTGGAAAAAAGAGATTTGCGATTATTTTGATTAATAATAAGAAGAAAAAAAGATATTATTTTGCAATTGTTCACTCATTTGTTGGATATATTGATAGTAAACGATTAACCTGTAACGTTTTGCGTTGAATTGATAATCCTATTTTTAAATTTCAGACCTACATATTCGCAAATATCGTCATTCCTTATGCATCTCCTGTAGGACACATGTCATCTGTTTATTGGTCAGGACAGCTGACGTTGTGATCCCAAACTATGATATAATTTCTCCTGTTAAGGAGGGGTAGTAAAGAAGTACTCGAGAAAAATGTTTCTTTGACAGCAGATAAAACTTGTTTTTGTATAGTTCACTTTCCTCTTTGTTAATACAATGGCATATCTATTGCAAGTTTAAACTTGCATGACTATCATCAGAAAAAAAACTATACAATATAACTAAGGAAATCACCCCGTAACACAATAGACGACTTGCTCATATACATTCCCAAAATGACAACACTATATAAACAGTGATTTCTATATGCAGTAAAATACAACAAAATTGATATTTCAGCCTTCGTTTCCAGAACAGCATATTTCTGAACAACATGTGATGCAGCCGAAGCATCCTAGACCAATGCAGAGTTGTGTCAATGCAGTTGCACATTGGTTGTTTATCTGGGTACAGCACTGGATGCAGCACATGCAACAACAGTAACTGCACAAGGTTTCACAACAATTTGTGGCCGCCTTAAAGATTTCGGGCACTTCAGGAAATTTTGATTCAAATCCTGGAGGAGTATTTTCAGCAGTTGCAGTTAAGTTGCCAAAGCCGATACCCAAATGGGGTAGTAAAATCATTCTCTGGCCTTGGACGGGTGCCTCATACTGAGGATGGCTCTTTTTTGACGTCTGTTTGCAATGAATGAAAAACGTTTTTACGTAAGATTTTATCCATGTTTGATAACTAATTGGCGAAGGATTCAATGACAAAAAATAGGTTTTCAGGTGGAAGCATTATTTGATAAATGTTTATTTATAAGACAATCACAAAATCCTCAAATTTTGATACATACTTCTTTCGTTCCGGCTGATTCCTTGACTTTCTTTAGATGATCAGTCTCAAGTATTATCATTCGTGTATACTCGGACATAAAGCCAGTTTGCAGGCTCAATTTTGCAACCTGCCAATTTAATTAAGTAGCATAAGAAAATTTATTAATAATAAAAAGAAACTGAAATTCACATGTACACATTGAGTGGAGTGATAGCATAGCATAGACCATCATAGAGTATTAACAAACCTTCTGTTCTAGTTGTTTATTTTCCATGAGCCATGCTTGAGCAGTAAGATGCTCTATTTGATCTCTTGCAGAAATCTGTTAACAGAGAAAACAGAGCAATATAATGAATAATAATAATAAATGGAATGAAACAAAATTGTAAAAGTTGTGGACATTTATTAATAAACCAGCATCATCTAATCTAATCAAAAGATGCTGGGACCATGACTGCAAGAATAAGATGAAGCTAACATATGTTTCCCAGGCATACATATACCAATAAACCATGATTCTCTATGTAGCAATTTCAATTGGTCTTTACAATTATGGTAAAATTTTACCCAAATACTAGCCTTTATATGGAAAAACAGATTTTTCAAAGAGGTTCACATAAGCACTAAATAGCTCTCCAGCACCCTCAAACAAAACTTAGAACCTCCTCTCAGAAATTGTAGTTAACTAGTTATAATTTCAAATACAAGAAAACTTGAATTTTAAGTATGCTAAGTAGTAGAGCACTTTACCTTTTGCACGGGAATGTCCTTAGCATTTTGTATCTTCATATCTACTACAAAATTACTGAAATCAGCCAAGATACCTTCGACTTTAAGATTTTTGGGAAAATTTCCCCTGTATCTTCCAGATAAAATCAATGGACCCTCTGATGAAAGATCTGGAATATGAGGAGGGTATACCTATAACAAATATTGCAGATAATCCCATAAGAATGAGCCACAAGCTCAGGGAAAGCTGGACAAACTTCAGCATATAGTAGTATGTGTAACAGAAAATAAATTGTCATAAAGACCAGGACATGTAGATTCACCATGGCATCACATATCGATCTTCATTATTGAATGTCACTCTAAAGAAGATATAATCAGAAAAAGACATAATGAAAACTATAGATGAAATCACAATTCACTTAAGGAACTACAGTATTAAGAAGGATGGGAGGACAAGATAAAAACGAAATGGAGCACAATGGCACATTTTATCATGTGAAAATGATCAATTCAAAAGCAGGGCTGCTATTGACGATGAACTGAAGGAAAAGAATACAAATACTCAAATGAAAGACAGTTTAGTACATGGCATATGTTTGGTAATGACCAAGGAAAAGAGTGAAAAACAGATAGCAAAATGATATTTTTTCCAATTCATTCTAGCAAGGTACTTTTTAAAATTTTACCTCGAGGTCATCAAGATCATCCAACGTGTCCATTTTGATATTTGCAAGAATGAGAGATGAAGCTTTGCCAAACAATGTCAGCATTCGAGGTTCAATCAAATCTGGCAATTCAAGAAAGAGGGGTCCTTATCAAATTAATTTTTAATCCGGAAAGTGTAACATCCTCATCATAGTCATACTAGCCAAGTGAATCTAGTTTGGTTAAATTTCAACAATCCCATTATATTCCAACCAAGGGTAATTGTCATTCAAACTTCAAGGTTAAAATGTAATTATGAAATCCTTCAAAGCCTAGTGATGATATTATTAAATAGTTTAGGGACCATGTTTGGAAATAATAAATATTATAAAACATTATTAGATAACTTTTGAATAAATATTACAACAAAAATGGTATCTCACAATGCCATGAGAGCCCCCATTAAAGACCAAATTCTTAGGAATATTATTCACCAAGAGATCCCTCATTCCCTCTTAACAATTTCCTCCAATCTCATTAAAACTTCAAAGTTTTGTGATATTGATGGTCTCCCATGCAACCATTATTTATAGCTAATATTGTCCCCAAACTTTTTTATATTTACGGCACTTTATTTTTATTTCCTGGTTCACAATAACACCCATTTCATTCTTTCCTCCAACCAGATGCCGATGCAGCAGCTCTAGCTCATTTAACATATACTTTAGTCTTGCAACGCTTTTCTTCTGAATAATGACCAGGTCTTAACAATTAACAAATATTTTATCGTGAATGATCTATGTTAGGTATATCGATAAATTTTACATTAGCTGCCAATGGCCTTAAACACCCCTCTTCCTTTACCTAGGCTTTTAAATAAACATTGTGAGTGTAAAATCAATACACTCTCTACCTCTTCCCTAACTTGCAGATAACTCAAAAGTTCATGCTAGAGTCAACAACCAAGTCCCCAAATAAAATGCCTTGACTACGCAACCAACCTTGTGTAACTGTATTGCTTGGTAGGCACATATTTAGTGGCATGGTTTGCTGACCAAATTTTTTGTCTATGTCATTTAACTTAACTTAAAACATCTTAGCAGAAATGAAGATGTGTGGTTATACGAAAATGGATAAGATAAGAAATGAGGATATTTAACAAAAGGTAGCAGTGGTATTGGTGTGTGAAAAGATGAGGGAGCATGGATTGAGGTGGTTTGAACATGTTATGAGATGACCACTGGATGCTCCTGTAAGAACAAGAGTTTGTTACTAAAAGCTCGACACAAAGAGAAGTAGAAGTCGACCGAAACTTACCTAAAAAAAGGTAGTTAAACAAGACCGAAACTTAAAAAATAAATTGGCGGACGGTATGTCTTAGGATAGAGTGGAGAAAAACTATAAGCTTGGTGGAGGGTTAAACTCATTAGTATTTCTATGTTCCAGTCGTTCCTTTTTTTTGTTTTGTTCTTTTCTTCTTCATTTCTCCCCTCCTCATTTCACCCCTATTTTATTTTAGCTTATTTTTCCTCTCATTATCTTATTTCCACTTTTTCTTCCCCTCTCCATTTCTCTTTCTTTGTCTTATTTCCAATCTATCATTGGATTCATCTACCACCAACCCCAATTAACTTGGGTTAAAGGTGTTGTTGATGTTGTTGATGTTGATGTCATTTAACTTAAAACAAAAAAGAAAGATAAATAATCACAATGCTGTTTATTTATTTTTTAAGTTAAAAATTCAGAACTTACCTACATCCAATGCAGCATCATATTGGCCCCTACCAATCATTGCGAGCATTCGTAAGAAATAATGATTGCAAAATGAACCTGGGGTTAAATGAGTTTAACAAAAGTGAGTGATAAAATGAAGAATTTCTACCAACACTTTTTTTTTAAAATGAATTAGATTAAACTAAGAACAAGATCTTAAGCAGGTTTAATAAATAAAAAAGAATGTCACAATGTTTATATTTTATGACAAGTGGCAAAGTTTCGATCAAGGCCGAAAATATTGGGAACCATACCAATGCCAAAAGTGTAAATTCGAGGGCATATTGACTCTCCATTGATCATACGATTCTTTACCATAGCACAAATTTGTCTTTCATCTTCAACAGTTCCATCTGTAACTAGGAAAATTATTGGAACTGAACTTTGAATATTGGATAGCATCTCTATTGCCTGATAATAAAAAGCAACAAATAAATAAACTGCATTCTAGTCAATGATAGAGGGAAGAAAACAATGACAATGATAAAGATGAAACAGAATGTGAGGAATGGGTGTTCCATGCATCAAGCTGAGCAAAGATTGATTTATCTACTCGATATCACTTTGGTTCAGTATTAACTACTGCTTAATAATATTTATATTAATTAATGAAAAAGAGTATTTTATAGGTACCGTGTTTAATGGATGTGAAATATCTGTACCACCCCCAGCAACAAAGTTCGTGGTAATCCACTCAGTGGCCCTTTCAACAGCATCCCCGGAAGCCAATTCCATCGTTTTGGAAAATAGATAAGTCTGTCCATTAAAGGCTATAATATTAAAGGAATCATCCTGATTAAGCTTAGAGAGAGCAGTAAATAGTGCATTCTTTGTGTCTTCAATTAGCTTTCCCCGCATACTACCGCTGATGTCAATAATGAATATTATGTCCTTTTTGAATACCTACAAATTAAGTAATACCAGAAGTAAATAAAAGGCCACTCTAAAAATATATATACTAAACATGGCATGTACACCTACAAAGTTTACAGTTATAGTGCAAACCTTGTCTCTCTGAATATCTCCTGTAGAAAGATACATGTAGAACATCTCTCTTTGATCAAAATCATGCACATTTGCAGATTCCAAAAGAACACCACCATTTATGTGACTTGAAGAAACCTAAATATGCATACAGTGAACTAATAAGATAACCTTTCAACATCTCAAACTAAGGAAAAAACAATTTTAAAAAAATTGGTCATGACTCCCGAGTCTTACACCATATGAAAAGCTAAAATCAACTTTAGACCATGATAGAACATCGGAATCATATAAGAAGCCCATACTCCCAGCATGACGCCTCACTTCCTGGACACAGTCACAATAAAACAGTCAATCAGTTATTACTTACATCAAGTAAAATTTTAACAGTGTTGCCACAAAAAAAAAAAAAAAACAAACACGAACCTTCAGTGGGTGGCTTAATGTCTTGCACAGAAGCTCACCTCCAGTAACAGCATCCACATTAATTTGTATCTTTTCTCTTTTAGATATTTTCTTACCCGCAGGGTTAACGAAATCAGGAAAGGTAAACGGCACATTCAAAGAGAACTGGCCTTTGGAGTACACTATTTTCTGAGACCACCGAACTTTGATCGACAAATTGGAACCTCCATCAATCTACCACAACCAGTTAGAAACCAATCACAATCAGCACCACAACAAGAAAACTAAACCATACAAATTAAGAAATCAAAAGCTACGTGTTAAGCTATTAATTAACCTGCGGTATAGTTAAAGTAAATATATTTGGGATGAGAAACCCTCCGTTTTGAGGTGGCAAGGCGTTTTGGTTCCCATTGTAATCTTCCATTACAACCAGTTGAGTAGAATATGATTTTCTAGAAACGCTGACATCAACACCTAGAATTGAACCCTGTGAAATAAAATCTGCAACACATTAAAAACATTACTCAAATTAAATAAAACAAAACCTCCATGATTACTTCTAATGAATGGAATCCTTTAAAGAAAAAAAAGAAAAAAAAAAGGTATATGTATGAGTACCTGGTGGCTGACGGGAACAGCGATGCGGCAATCGCATGAGCGGCTTCCCATGACGCAGTGGAGTCTCCAAGTGCCGGAGACTGTGATAAACGCGGTTTCGTGGTAGCAATCAGCTTCCATCTGAATAGCGTTCATCTGAAGCGGAATCAACGCTGGAGGATCACACCTTCCGTACACGTGCGGCTGGTAGCTCGGGATGTCGGGGTTGTCCACGATCCCTGGATCGGAGATCACCGCGTAGACCATCGGCGCCGAGGGTAGGAACGCGGTGGCGGAGCGCATCATCGGCGGCGGAGGCTTAGGAGGCGCCACCGCCCTGTCCTTCCCGAAGTATATGCGCTTGGAGAGCTTGAGCCCGTCATCAACCGCTTTGGAGAAATCCTCGGCCATTACAGAAGAAAACAAAATGAAATGAGCTTTGAAATGTGAAGAGAAGAGAAGGAGAAGAAGAAGCAGAATGGTTAATTTGCATTTTGGATTTATAAATAAGAAAGGAAAGGTGGAGGTCAGTGTGGGGCCCTCTTGAAGTACCAAGGGCTGGTTTTCCGTTGGAACTGCGTGTGACCTTTTATCTCTTGACACGTGTTTTGATACCATGTCGGCAAGTGGAACGCTGATTCGGATTTCTTTCTGTTCTGGCTTAAAAACTTTGATTATGATTGATTTACTTCTTTTATTTGATTGATTGTAGTAGCTTGTAGTTACATTGTGGAAATTAGCCGCACTATAATGAAAATAATGGTGGATTCTAAATTAATGGCATGCACTGTTGCAATTAATTCGACGCATTCGCATTGAATGTATTAATAAATCTCCCTGCGCTGTCTTCATCCCCCGGACTTGACCGTTGGTATGGCCCTGCTTATGAAATTATATGCCCTCTTCCAAAAAATAATTAAATTATTATGTCTTCCCACGGTGATCCCGCGGCGTACTCAACTTGCGACCGAGACTTTCGGATGTCAATCTCCTGCATTTTTTTTTTAAATTGAATTCAACTTGTTGAATTTTTATGCATTCAGAAAATAACGTATGGTATAAAATACTTTTATATTACTATGATATAATCTAATCACAAGTTATCGTCCCTTCAAAAAAAAAAATCCCAAGTTATCATGTATATAAGTGTGTAAATAAAAAAATACCGAATATTTCTCTTTTGAGCGTTATTGTAAAGATTATTACCCAATGTATAATTTAACTGAAAACATATGTCAGAGAGAAATTTTGAATTTGAATTTCATAGTATACATAATTGAAAAGAGGTAAAGAATTTAAGTGTAAATAAGTCTCTAATCAAGACTAAGCATTAATCTTATAATTAACCCAAATGTCCTAATGAGAAGTGCTAGCAACACCATTTAATACATTCCTAATATATATTCTCATTGGTTGAAATTTATTAAAAACTATAAAAATAGAAGAGATAATCATTAAACGAGGTGAAATCCATAAAAAAAATTATGATTTTCAATAAATTTCAATTAATAATAAAAAATGTGTTAAAAGTATGTTAGTAACATGTCTCATCTCGTAATTATAACGATTATAAAAAAAAATCCTATTATATTAAAGTTTATGATTATATATCATTAGTGTAAACTTTTATATTGTAAACTAATAAAACTTATTGTTAATATAATATTCAAGTAGTTATTATAAAAAATAATAAACTTACCTCATCTTTAACAGTATTAATACTTTATTTTCTACATTTTATGAGATAAATATTTATTTGCATATCAATTATAATAAAATAATCTAAAATAAATATTTTTAAAATTTATAATAAATAATTTAAATCATGATATAATAAGATTAATTTCAAAATGAAATGAATAAAAAATAAAAAATAAAATAGTTTAATATTTTAATAATTATATTATATATATATATATATATATATAATTATATGCATGAGGAATTTTAATTAAACAATTATATAAATATATAAAGGTAAAAGTATGTTAGGTACATAGTACTTATAGCCACATCCATCTCATTGATTTTTTAATTAAGAAAAGTGCTAGCAACATTTTTTAACATATTCATTCTAATCTGCCTTTTCAAAAATAAAAAACATACTCTTTTTTTTACCAGAAACACATACACATTATAAACAGTATCTAGTACTGACTAAAAATTATTTAAAACTACAAAAATATGAGTACGATTCATTAACTAGAAATAAGACTACAAAATAAAATAATTTTTTATTTCAGTCAATAATATAAAAATGTATCCAGAGAAACATGTTAGAGAATGTATTATTAAAATTTCTTAAAAATAGTGCAAAGTTTCTGAATAGTTTCTTTTATTTTTTGTTGTTACCGTCGAGTTGATGGGCTAACAAGCCCAACTACATCCCACGAAGGAAGCATTATCAGCTAAGAAGTCCAAGGATTAGAGGGTAGTATATGCATCATTGCTCACTTGTGGTATAGAGAAGATGCACATACATTATTAACAGACAAACTAACATCATGCTATTAATTTCGGTTGCAACGTTAACGTCGAGCGTGTCAGTAGATCGATGAGCACATAAATGAGTAGTCAACATAACTATTGCACTCAGAGACCCACTTGTAAAATTGTCCCTGGTAAACTGAAGAGTATATTAGATTAAGCGTGAAATGTATCGAAGCTTTCAAACTCCATGATATATGAAAAATCTAAGACTAATAATAACTCACTCTTCTGTTCCAGCCTGCCCGATTTGTTTCTAAAAAGAGAGTACGGGTGTTTTCCTGTTCTATTGGCTTCAACCTCTTCTACAATACATTACGAAGAACTCGCTTTCAGTAACAATCTCCGAATCTTCACCTCCTATTCTGCAGCTTTGCCTATCAACCCTCTTTTCAGCTGACCACTCGCTATGTGCCGGCCATATGAATGAGTAATTAATTTACATCGCAAGTTACACTACAGAAGACCTCAAAATTTGCGTAGTCAAAGTTAATTTAAGACAAATGCGACATTAGAAATCTCTGCACCGTACGACTTCAAATATCTCACCAGATCAGCTCTGAAGTACAAACTCAGCTAGGACATATCGCAACCTCCATGACTGCGTCCTCCCGCAAAACTATGGTTTTGAAAGTGAGTGACCCTTTCCAAGCAAAGGAATGGTTGTAACCTTTTCAACGCTGACCAAATACTCTCCGAGCACCATAATGTGCAAACTATATTTGAGCAAAGAGTATTTCATTCCAGGTATCAGGAACACCAGGCAAACACCAGTGTAAGCAATCCTGCACCCCAGGCTTCGCTGTAAGACTGAACCGAGATATATGAGCCTCATCCCTAAGCTGAGAAAGAGCTGTTATGTCTAAGAGCTTAACCCCTGTTCCCTTTACCGCACTTGCAGCACCTTCATCACTAGACTCCTCTCCCAATATTTCCTTTCCAACGGACATGGGTTTGGTATTGTCACAACTGCCTCCTGTGTTCCAGTCCCCACCAACAAAATGCCTAGGAGAGATGGAACGAAAGAATACCTTCAAACCTGGATATTTTGGAAGCTGTGAATTTGCCCAACTAACAATGCTGTGAATCGTAAGATTCTTGGCACCCCAAATCACTGCTATCTTCCTATCAGTATTTGGCACACCACCGACATGCATTACCCATCGATTAGCCGTGAGCTTTCCCCGATTCCAGTGGTGACCTGTGTTGAGAACCAGGACATTGAACTTGTGGATATGTTCGCGCAAGAACGCTGGTGGCCGATCAAGATGCATTGCATAATCAGTGTTTGGGTTGTTTACATCAATAGGTTCAACATCACAGAGGATTGCTGACCAGTAGTACAAGATGGTAGTATTAGTGCTTGAGAAGCGGAACGCCCACCCATTAGGACGGGCCGAGCCTTCAGCTATAACCAATCCATACTCCCTCCCCACATCTTCAACCTCAAGCTTATCCTTACCACCAGTGATCATGCACATTAAAGACTGGAACTGCTGCCGGCCCAACGAGTCTCCAACAAAAGCCAGAGTTTTGTTTTGCATCCTGAATGCACAAATTAATCATACGTTTATTGACTTTTTCTGTTGAACCCAAAAACAGGCCAATAAAAAGAACTGAAAATGTAGATGGGAAGTTTTGGAGGGGAGGGGGGGATTTGTTTTCTAAATCAGAAGAAATCCACAAGAGTAAAAAAGGCATCTCAAAAAGCATCAATCTTGTCATCTGAACAAAATAGACTAAATTAAGAAACATGACTACCATGCTAACACATGTCCTCATCCAAAGCTGACCAACCCCCTTTGAAGTCAATTGAGACGCATCCTAAGGCTCAATAATTTTAAATGAGTCTATGGGTGAAAGGGATTGAAAAATCACAATGTTCAGCATCAAATTGTACACAATTACCCATAAGTTCAAATTTGAAGGTTCTAAAATTTGCGCATTGTGTACAATTTGATGCCTTCTCAAGAATTTAGAACCTTCAAATTCTTCTAAAATATGTTCAGGATCAAGAGAATGAAATACCTTCTCAAGAATTTAGAACCTTCAAATTCTTCCATTTGACAATCCTTGGGTTGCCACCAAAGCTTCTCATATCCAAAATCAGTACGTTGCATCAAGCGGCAAGCCCACATCCCTGATAGCCACTGTTTGCAACCAAAACCTGAATACAAAGGCCGGTTGTTGTCTGGGACCCATTTTCCTTTTGCATAATTACAGACTGGATAAAGAGTCAACAAGGGAACATACATTAGTTATCAATACTTGCAAATATTGTTCATGAAAGATAGTCCAACAAATGTGCATGGTGCATTGCTCCTGTGGAAGAATAATATTTTTTATGGATGATGGAGCAAACAGGTTGTCTAATATGAGAAATTTATTTTCCCAGGAGTAGTCTCTGGAAATATATTATGTGTTGTTAACTAATAATTACACGTACTCAAAGTAGTGACTGAGTGCTACCAGAATAATAGGTAATCTCCTCGCAAATGAGGAAACAAACCAGTAAACATTCTAACTTAAAGATAATTATAAAGTATTTAAAGATTTCTTCAGGAAAAAAAAAAGTATCTTATAAAAATTAGGAGATTCCCTTCATTAGGAAGCTCATTGTTGGAAAATATGTTGAAGAAGTATCAATTTTCCTATACCTATGTGCCCATTTGGCACATCTCCATAACCAACTCTGCTTATTGTGACACACATTCCAATGTTATATTAGAAGCTGAAATTAATTTGAGTGTACACTCTAATTATTTTTTACAGTTCAAAATTAGTTCCACCAAAATCAATTCTACTCAACTTTGAAACAAATGGACCTAATGTCTCAAGTTTTATTTAGAAAGTAGAAACTTGAAAAACAACTAAGTTACTTAGAAAAATCCAGAGATATTCTTTAAAAGGAAGCTAATTTTTATAAAAAAAAGTTTAAAAGCATGTATCAACTTCCTTTCAACTTATCCCAAGGAGAGAAACTTGGCAATGGAGTTTTATAGATGATTAGTAAAAAGATCTGTACCTTTACTTTCTGTAGCATTATTCCAATTGTTGTCTTTTCCACCTGTTAAAGAGCTTATTTGAGGAGATTTTGTCACAGAATCATTTATATGCTTATTTTCTTCTTGTTTCAAACTTTTCTCCTCCTCGGCTTCATTTCTTTTAGCCCCAGATGTTGTTGGGCTGGAAAAAGTTTGTACGTCATGATTTTTCTCACCTTCTAAGATTCTTTTGTGTTTTGCTTCATCATCTGGCACACTTGAAGGAATTTCTATACCATCACAACAAAATTTAAGATTTAGCCCCAAGAAGACAACATGAAATTAACAGAGAGGGGAAGTAAACACAAAGATCACTTGGTAATGGTTTTATTTCTAAAAGGATGGTGGTATCTAATAAATGTCTTTTGGGAAGAAGTTGTCTATATCTAACAATACTTTTAACTCAACCCTATTACTCTGGCTTAGCACAATGTTAAGTGCAGAATTCTGACCACTACAGCAAACAACAGGATAAGTAAATAAATAAGGCACCATATATAAAGGACACATATGCTCACATGCTGCTTTGATTCAGGGCATGGTACCGCATCATGAGGTAGTGTAAACCCTTTAAAACAATAGAGGGTTAAAGAAAGCAATATCTTACGTTCAGTATATGAATTTGTTCGGGTATTACTTTCACCCATTTTCTTTCCAGAAGAGCTTTGTGCAGGAACCGTCCATGATAATCCCTCGAGATGTAGTTGTCCTGGCTCATTGGCAGTCTTTTTCTTTGTCAACGATGAGTCATCTTCACCCTTGTTCTTTCCAAAAGAGCTTTGTGCAGGAACTGTTCGCGATGCTCCCTCAAGATGTATTTCTTCTGCTTCATTGACGATCTTTTCCGTTGCCAATGATGAGCCATCTTCACCCATGTTCTTTCCAGAAGAGCTTTGTACAGGAACCGTCCGTGATGCTCCCTCAAGACGGAGATCTTCTGCTTCATCAGCAGTCTTTTCCTTTGCCAACGGCAAGCCATCTTCACTCAAACGTGGATCTGGTTCTAGCACCTGGACTGAATGACGACTAGCTAAATGATCTGCAAACATGTAAAACAACCCCCTCAAAAATCAATACTGAGAACAATGCAAGGGGCATTATTCAGCATGAACTTTCAAATCTTGGGTACAAAATCTATTCCAGACAGTTTGTTTAGTCTGCAAATATTAATTTTTAAGGAACATTAACAAGTCAAATACTTTTACCTTCATAAAAGAAATATATAAAAGAATTTTATTTGTCATATTGACAAGATATAATATCAGTATTTTTCAATGAAAACAATAATATAAATGAAAGTAAACCTGAAGGCAGCTGCAGTGGTGGTGTTTGAGGAGGAAGAAAGGCACTAAGACCAGGCATTTTCTCCCATGACCATAAAATGATAGTTGCAGACATGAGAACAATGGAAATAAGTGAAATTTCTTTACCCCTTAATCCATTAAAGCCTACCTTCATCCTGCATAAACATAAACATTAAATTACAAATAAAAAACAAGTGAAGAAGAGAAGGACAAGCTCTCGTTTTTAAAAATGAGTTGAATGTCCAGCTCTAAGTGGCCTAGAATCTATGGAAATAAAAATAATAAAAAACAATGTTCTAACAAGAAAGAACCAAAAACTTCACTTCCAGCCAACAGAAGAAACTAGACAATAAAAGCACATTCATGTTATAAAGGCAAGCAAATCCTCACAAACTGACAACTGTTAACAACATACTATAAAGCAACAACAGACATTTATTTGACAGTTAAACCTTAACCCTGTGTTTTTATTAGTTTGGTCATCCCGATTCCCTAATAAATAGTTTCCATTCCCTCCTCCTGTGCAATCGAATTCGCTTCTGCTCCAACATATCAAACAAGAACCCAACCCAACCCAAATTAACAATTGCTAACGCAAAAATGGCTCTTTTCCTCTTCTATTATGCACCATTCACCCTCTCAATTGTGAAACTCAGATACGTCGCCGTGATCCAAATCCAGCTCTTACTTCACATTTTACAAAATCACTAAAACACACACACACACACACACACACACAATGGTTTATGTAGTGTCAGACAATTTGCGGCATGCAGAGGAACCCTAAAAACGAAATAAACCCAAATCGAAGTTGACGAGCTAGCTAGCCAGCTAGCAATCAATCAGAAACACAGATAAAATTAACAATGGATCTGGCAGGTTCATAAGAATTTGCACCTGTTTCGGGTGAACATGAAAAGTCTCGATTTGCAACTTTGCCAAATACTAGAAGAGATCAGATGCGAAACAGAGAACAATGCTTCGTTAAATAGTTAGTTAGGAGAATGGGAATTTAGGGTGAAGAGAGCAAACTGCGAATATATGGATAAATTAATAAATCAATCGTATAGAGAGAAGGCAACAGCGGGGATCGCGGCCAGACATGAACTTTAAATCGGGATTTGTTTCTTTATTAATTAAATTAAATACTCGTACATATCATATTATTATTAATTTATTATTATGTTTCCATTCTCTGTTATTGTGGACTCCTTAGTCATATGATAATCAACTTTTATTTGGGCATATGATTGGCCATACTTCGTCACATAGCAATTCAGTTTATTGAATATAAAAATTAATGGTCAAATTTCGTACAGGTTTTTCTTCTTCGCCTCCATCATTAATATGAAATATCTAGTCCCTTAGTACTACTAATTTATGAGTTATACTAGTAATTGTTTTTTTAACAGAAGAAGACTATGATGTTTTATTCATAATCAAAGTATGAATATAAGTAAGAATATAATCAAACACTTGATTGTAAGTGTATAATCTTGAAACTTTAACTAATTTCTGAACTATACAATTAACTTGTTTTTTTTCAAAATTCACTCTTGAATTGGAACTTAGCTCTACAATTAGTGAAAATATGCTAGTAATTGTTAATTATTTGTACACTTTTTATTCAACGTTTCTATTTTTTATTTTTATTAAGTAACTATCATAAAGTTAATTGTATATTTTTATATTCTATTTAACTTCTACTTTTTCTCTCTCTTTGTTTTATTTTGTAAAGAAAAAATATTAAGAGCACAGAGTATATGATCCTTCCTCTAGTTTTTATAATGTTTTAATTTGATTCGGTTATCTTTATGCTTATAGAGATTATTTAAGGAAATAATCACAATAAATGCATTGCTATTTTTATTAGTAAGAATCAAATACAAATATAGGAGGGTTATAATTAGGGGTGGACCCAGTAAGGAAAGTTAGGGGAACCAAATATAATTTAGATAAATTTATTCTAAAAAAGTTAAACTAATTAATTTTTTATAAAAAAAAATCCCAATTAATTATGCTACAAAAATTTATTAAAGTAAATTTGGAAAAAATATATGGTACAACTTAATATTTAATATATTTCTTCAAAGTTCATAAGATTAAAGATAAAGAAAAACAAAATTGAGATGAGATAAATAAAAAAATGAAAAAGAATAATAATAAAAAATAATAAGTACTGATATGTCTCAAAATTCAAGTTCTTAAATAGTCCTTATGTAGTCTTTATAAACTTATCTAGATAAAGATTAATATTAAATAGTAGTATTATTTAATTCCTAAAAAATAATAAAGTTATTTGTTGCAAGTATAAATATTTATAATCTTTAAAATATATTATAAAAGAAAATAAATAAAACTTAAATATTTTGTTTAAAAAAAGATAAAAATATAATTATTTCTACAATGAAGATTATAAAAAGAAAAAACAGATATTTATTAAAAAAACAGTATATTTGTCTTAAAAGAGAGATGAAATGACATTTATAAAAGGGAAGAAATATTTTGTAAAAAAAACAAAATATATAAATAATATTTAAATATCATTGTTTTCTACCATTAAACTCTTCAATAAAATAATTAATTTATTATTAAAATATCATACATTGTATATACTTTAAAAAAATAGATTAAAAAAAAGAGGGACTATAGCCCCCTCAACTTTATGCAAGTATGTCCGTTACAATAATTCATACACTCTCTTTTAGTCCTATTCAATTGAATTAGACTTCATGATATAAATATATGAAGAATCAACTTAGACTCTATGATATAAATTTATTATGAAGAGTGATGTTTTATGAACTTTATAGTTTAGAGACACTCTAAAATAATTTCAGGTTAAAAGATATACATGGTAATTGAAATATATATTAATTTTTTTTCAAATTATTATATTTAGGTTCCAGTTGGTTTTTTATTGGTTCACTTTTTTCTCCTCTTTTTTTTTCTTTTTTTTCAATTTCTTTATATTTATTATTAGATTCATCTATTACCAACCCCAATTAACTTGGATTTTGTTGATGTTAACTCTATTTCTAATGTTCATTTCATATATTTATTTTCTTTTAATTATTTCAAATTACTCTACTCTTGTTTTATCTATATTTATATCATCGCTTTTTCTTACTAGTCTATCTTTGATTTTTCAAACTATTGTTTTTTCCAATCTACTATCTCTTATCCATATCTCAAAATTGAATTTTCAACCATCGTCTTTAAAAATAAATTGTTAATATTTAAAAAAATTGTTTCACAATTAAATTATTTAGAGTAAATTCACAATATGATTTATATATTCAGAAAATTTTATTTATTATTATAATTTTATTTGCATAAAATAAATATTTATCTTATTTAATGCACAAGTTAAATATATTAGTTAGATTATTACTTATTGCGCCAATGACATGAGATGGTGTATTAGATTAGAATTTTAAAGGATTTTAAAAGTTTTTTTTTTTAAATCTTGTGGTTTTTAATCAGGATTTTTAATGGTAAAAATAAGTTTTGTTATAATATTCAATTAAGAATTTTATGATTTTTTTAAAAGGGTAACAAAATCTAGTGGTATACGATTAGATTTTTTATAACTTAAAAAAAGTTGTTTGATATTCAAAAATATACAAATTTTAATGGATTATCTTTTAAGACAAATTTTAATGGAATTCATATGACGTTTTCATATAAAATATTTATCAAACAATTTTATTACCTTTTTTTATTGATTGTCAAACTTTCTTTTCTTTTATTACACATGTTATCTTCTCTCTTTAATACCCAACAAAAAAATAATTTATACTCAATTGAAAGAGATATTGAACAACTACAAAAAAAATATATTCTTCAATATGTGTGTGTCATATATGTTTTTCTTATTTTTTTGGAAAAAAAAAAGTCAAATATACTCCCTCATTTGCACTTCTGTGTTTATTTTCTAAATTAAATGAATGCATAACGTGTCAAGGTTAACAATATTTTTCTTATATTAACTATGTTCATCACTTGCTCGATGCAATAATTTTGTGATTGTCACCATTAATTTCATTATCTCCATAACTCATTAATCCTCCTACAAAATTTTTACCCTCACCACTCCTTTCAATATATGCTTATTATTGCATCTCATTTAAATATGTCATTGAATTTATAATGAAATAATTGTAACAATTAAATAAATAATCAGAAAACCTATATATAATTCTAAGAGTAAAAATGTTGTATAATAACAATGTAAAACTTTTTACACACTTATTCAATCACAATCCATTATATATTATAAGTTTGTGGACTCTTAAAATAAATTATTTTAAAGTTATTTAAATGTTAATTTGTAATTGAATGACACTGTAAAATTATTCTACACTATTCGTATATAAGTATTAAACTCTAATCTTAAATCTATTATTCAAATTCAAAATTGAGAATGAGAAGATGTTATTGCAATAAGGGTTAAATAGGAGGACTTAAAACGATATATTAGTTTTACCTTTTTTATATCCCATCATTTTTTTCTCAATTAATTCTTGTAATTTTGAATGTATTTTTAAAAATTTAAAGAATCATTTCAATTTCTTTAAATAATTCTTTAAATTCTTATAATATAAATTTATTAAAATTTAAATTATCATAAAAATCTTATAAAAAAATATGATAAGTCATAATATTTATACATGATCTTTAAAATAAAAAAATTATATAAAATAATTTTTTTAAATTTTAATCCAATACAAACGTTATTCAAATTTTGGTAGAAAAAAATATTGGAGATAATCTCCGTAGCATAAAGATAATCTAACGAAACAAATGTATATATGGAGTAAGATATTTTTAATATCGTAACACATATATCGTTAAGATTATCTCCAAAGTACATGTAAATTAAATTTTAAATACATTAAATATATGAAGTTTTTTTTTTCAAAAGTTATTAAATATATGAAGTCAGATAATTTTATAGTTAACATTTACTAATACTTTTAAAAAAATATATTACATGTTAAATTGAATTTAGTTAATAAAGTATTAAATAGTTTTCAAATTTTACAAGAAACTTATAAACTAAAACTACAACTTTTAATTTAACGATTGTATTCATCAATTTAACATATATAAAGAATTATATCAAGTGGTTTGTTTTTTTGGGATATATGATATCATTGCATCTTCCCCTAAAAAAAAATGATCTCATTGCATCTTCTGTTATAAATGATCTCATTGCAAACTACGCGTCATTTTAGAAAAGAAGACCACGTTAATCATTCAAAATAAAAATTTAATTTAAAAAATGGTATATGAGAAGAATTTTAAATAAGAATCATGCGTCATTTTTTCTTCTTGTCTCCCTTTTTCTTAATCCGATTTGCATCTGCTGTCACTTACTGCAAGAGATTTTCTGTCACCACCTTTACTGCCTTAGTATTATTGTTGAATCGCATTAATTTTACATGTAAAAGTTAACAAACCTTAATTGTAATGACAGTAATGTGTGGCTATCAATCCTTCACGGATTTCCAAAATCAAATTATCCTCAATTCAGTTTGTGGATATGCATATTACAGAGTTTCACATCTGCTTTAAGGTAGAGACGGAATTGACACTTTGGCAGGTATGTTAAGGGGAATAATATATCACTGCTTAACTAACATTATCTCATTTTTTTTTGTTACAATGAGAAGTATGAGGTGATGGTGCGAATTGATTAAGGTTGTCTTTCTAGTGACTATACAAACTCTTTTTCATCACAGAGATCTAGTTATGGAACTGAATATTGGAAAAAAAGGGACGCAAAAAATAATTAAAATGTCAGGGACAGTACCGTATACATGTAGTACTAGGTGTTGAAGAAAACCATTTCAACCGTGGAATTGATAATGAAGAAAAACAATTCAACATCATGCAATGCATTGTACTGGTTTGAATCTTCATATTTGGTGACTATAATCCTTCACAGTTTAAATATGCTAACAATTAACATTAATAGTACTTGATGGGCTTGCTTATCAATATAGAATAACACACAAAATAACACTGCTTTTTAGGTGGCAGGCAATGAGAGAGGACAAGAGAATCTCATCAAGGAATTATAAGCTTCCAAACTTCATACACAAGATATATAGTGCGTGTTTGAAAATAAGTTGATAAGTTAAAAATCACGACTGAGATGTGGAAAATCATATGTAAGATGTGAAACCAAACATGATAATTATCTTCTAGTCTGTTTGGAACCTCGTCCATTACTCCATATTCGTAAGTGCCCATAGGTCTAGCCTCTAGCACATCAAAATGCAAGTAGTAGTGGAGACCAAGTTTAGTGCTAAAAACACTATAAGAGTAAACATCCACTGAATGCTTCTATCACATCATCCCTAAACCTGGTTCAATCATTTGAAAGATTCACAGCTAGTGGCTGCGAAGATTCAACTAAAACCTTAAAAAATTATACACTATAACAGCTTACCTTGCCAGCAAAACCCTTTGGCTTCGGATATGATGAGTGTTGCAGTGATGGGACCAACCTCATGGACCAGGGGGCTCTTGGCCTTCAATTTATGCGTACTGGCTAACAAATCACTAACTCCAGATATTGACTCTTCCTAAAATACCTTGTTGAAAGAGACCAGTGCAGGTTGCTCACGAATCATGACAGAAATACTACTTCAATATTTTGTCTCCAACCAGGTACAAAAAGTCTTGAAAGTAATATTTATGCATGCATCTCAAAAGGCACCACTCCTTGATGTATCATTTGTAGTCACTGGTCCCAATAGGAAAAGATTCCTTCCCTTATTATAGATCAAAACCTTACTCTTGATAGTGGATGCAAGTCCCAGGTCTTTTATTTTTTGTTTCTCACATATATTTTCTTTCGGAGACAATTCTGTTTGAGTAGTCATGGGGCATTAAAATGTAAGTATCTCTACCGGTGGGAATTTGAACCTTGATTTGTCACATACATTACGAGGATTAGCCCTTTGCACCACTCTTCTGATTTAGAGAAGTAGCCTCACCTCAATATCACAATGCCCACTGATCACTAGTGTCTACGTCACTCTAGAAGAAATGAAAAAAACTTGCACATGGCTAATTTTAAGTCATTGCAATGTCATTTTCATACAATGAATGAGTCAATAAGATAGGCACTAGGGAGCCATCTGAGTACCCCGCTTCAAAGGCCACATCTACCACTTGGTTAGGGCATGTTTAACATATTGTCACATTTAATATGAGCTAAAGTAAGTAAAATAGCCCTTTGGTATGAACTTTAAAGAAAAGAACTCAACAAACTTGTCAAAACATAAAAGCACTCTGCTCATAAATTATTTGGCAGGCCGGGGACTGTCACCTTAGTTATGAAACAAAAATAGTGATACCATCTGCTATAACCTAGAGCAAACTCTAGATTTTAGAATTGTGGTCTTTAATCTTGCTGTATACTACTTCAGCCTAAAGTTTAGCCTTTGTAACAGGTGGTATCCTCTATAGATATGCGGTTCTGTTGTTACAATTCAATTTCCTATGACATAATGTCTTATAAAAATCTTGTACTGATCAAGATGTGGTTCACTTTTTGCCAGTGTAAATGAGTTTTATGTCAACTTTGCGGAACCACATACAATGAGAACGCCTTATCTTGTTGTAGTGATTCCTTTGGAAGAGGGAGACAATATAATATGCATGAACGTTTCCCCTTGAAATTGGTAGTTTTTTCTTTTTGGTGAGCTAAAGATAAAAGTGAATGTGGCATCTCCAGTAAACTTGGACTATTGGTTGAGAAGTCGAAGATTTGAAATGTGAAAGCAAATAAAACTTTCAAAACCAAGCTTGAGCATGATGTCACAACTTTTTTTTTTTGGAGAGTTTAGTTAGCAATCATTGAGGTTGAAATCCATTCTCATTGGGGTGGGTCCTTTGCCACATAATGGAGTTCTACCTTGCCTCCTTGAGGAAAGTTAACACATATTAGTCATTAACCTGTCCATGTTTTTCCTATCAACAGTTCAACTCGTTGAAACTACTTGGTTTTAGCCAAAATACACCTAATCTTACTAGGGACTGACTGTTTTCCTCTAATCATTTGATGGGTTGCTCATACCTATATTAAATTGACCAATGTGACACTTAAAAGCACGTAGATATACCGGAAAAGAATGGCGGGTGTAGTTGAAAAATAACTATATCAAGTGCAGTTTGATGTTTGAACATTAAATGACACTAATTTTTTTTTATGACATGTCATGCCAATCTTATGGACCAAATTACAGAAACAGCTTCCAAAGTAAAGCCACAATCCAATACATGGATACATATATATACATATCATATATATATATATATATATATATATATATATATATGTAATGTTTGATTGCACACCTGTATCAGTCTTGAAGAGGCATAAAACACATTATGACAACAAGCTGCTTTTCACATGTCAAAATAATTGACAATCAATGCCTACAAGTTAGCAAATAACAATGAATACGATCACGGATTCAAATAAAAGAAATTTCCTTAGCATACACGTACAAGTAACTTAAGAATGATATGCTAGATTGTAATTGACGACAAAGTGAAACGAATTTCGATCAAAATTGAGTCAAACTCATCCCACGTCCCAAAAAAGTGAAATATACCTAATTACCACTATAATTTCCAATAAGCACTGGCAATTACCAAAAATATGATAGACACGGAGGAGTGAGATGTCACAAGTTTGGAGGCTGCCAAGCAACGAACCCGTTTTATTGCACTATTTTTCTTCTACATACCTGTTTATCCGATTAACAAGATAAACTTAAAACGGTTGAAAATTAGATAAATGTGCCTAAATCGAACAAATGACAATGATCTACTACCAGCCATTCAGGTTAGTTTTCCATGCTGCCATATGCTCAGAGTGACACGTGGCAAAAAACACCAAAATGACAAGTTAAAAGCTCGTCAGTGACTCATGTCTAATCCATTTCAAGGACCCTGAAATATCATGCTTACAGTCATTTATACTAATATAATTAACTTATTATGATACACATTTTTCTAACATTAGTTTATTAGCATAGGACAACATAAATCTGTGTTGACTCCCTGCCCCTGCCTATATTATTACTACCGAGAGAGAAAGAGAAAAAAGAAAAGAAAAGAGAGAGAGAGATTGATCTTGCAAGTTCTGTTCCTGTTCCAGCAAGCCATGGCAATTTCAGGGTCAGAGACTCAGAGTCCTTCAGTGAAAAGCGTTTCTCAGGTGGAAGTTGAGTGTGTGAAATGCGACTCCTGCGGGTTCACAGAGGAATGCACCCCTGCGTACATCACGAGGGTGCGTCAGAGGTACCAGGGTCGCTGGCTCTGTGGGCTGTGCGTGGAGGCTGTGAAGCACGAGGTGGTGAGATCAGACAGTGTCATCACCACGGAAGAAGCGCTGGACCGCCACATCAGCTTCTGCAGAGAGTTCAGATCATCGACGGTTACCAATAATAAAACAGAGCACCCCATCTTTGCCATGGGACGCGTCCTCCGGAGGAGCCTCGACTCTCCCAGGCCTCTCCGATCGAACTCTAGTGGGGCTCTCCCGTCCGTGGACGGGGTTCGAGCCCCACACTTGCTTCGATCGGAGAGTTGCTTCTCTTCTATCTCGGGTTAAAAAGGTCTCTTTAGTTTGCTTTCTTAGACTCTTGCAATTGCAGCATGTAGGTAAAGCATGGAGCATAGAGGCTCTGTGTGTTTTTATGTGTCTGACAGGTTTAAGAAATCCATAACGAAGGCTCTCTGACATTGGCCCTTTCTGTTTAGACTTTAGATTTATTGAGGGGTTTGTTCCATGACTTTACTACTAGCTCCTTTTTCTATGATAATCAATGTATATACAGACTGATTAGCAAATTCTAAAATTTATTTCTTCTAATCTGGGTTTGCCTTTTTAGTATTATCTTCTTCTGCAGAACATAATAAAAAATAAGACAAAAATTAGATACAGTTTCTTGTGTGCTTTTAATGCTTTTTTTCTAATTAAAATTAGAGTTGTTTATGTTGACATGCTAACCTCTGTTACACAATCATCAGATAAAACTCCAATTCTGATTGGAAGGTGAAAAACTTTATTTTAAACTTTATCCAAAGATTATGGGCAAGAATAAAACTTCATGGATATTCCAGCGGATTTTTATTGCTTCATTCTGGTTCAGTGTTTTTACATGTGTTGTTAATTTATTTGTTTTTCTTTTTTGTTATTGGGGTTGTTAAGGAAACCTGCTTTAAGGAAATAAAGCTGAAAACTCTTGTAATTAACTTAAATAAATTTGAATCAGAACAAAAAGACAGCGCAAAGTTGCGATTATGATGGCTGGCTCCTGGCTCAAGCACTCCTTAAAAGAAACAATTTTGCGTTCGCTGTATGCATAAAAGAATATCAGAATCTTAAACCTTTTCCAGACTAATAATTCCAGGTGTGCTTAGCTGTTTGTTCAATTTTCAGCATGGCCATTTAACATTAATGACTTTATTAAATAAACAAAAGAAGTTAAGGAAAGTTGATTAGTTGGGGCATTTGCATTTTGCATGCGAGATATTGACACAAAACGAAGGTGCAGCGAAATTTCCCTCAAGTGAAAGGGCCATCGCTTTTGTTGGAAAAGTTTATCATTTCCATGCTCCAGTTAGTATCTGTATGCCAGACAAATTTTAGATTAGAGCTTGTCTCACAATAATAAGAATGCACTGGACTTGAATGAAGCTGCAAGTAGCACGTTTTCATTTTTTTGTACCTTTTCTAACGCTTGTAACTGAAAATGCCTTGTGATGCTACTATGCTTTTTCATACCTGAATTGCATTGCATTCATGCGTTACAGGATATAAAGTTTATTAACTTTTACTACATGATCATCCCACTTGGAACCTTTTGCATTAGTGCTCTTTATCAGAACACCCCAATTCACGTTTTGTCGCCAAGGATACGTCGTATAACATAAATAAGACGAACATGGATGTGAACCTTCGGGATGCATCTACTCCAGGAGTTTTCTGCAAATTGCAACATAATATACATCGAAACGGACGAAGAGAGAGAGAGTGGGGACAGTATACACTACCAACAAATCGGATCATTATTAATTATATTATATGTCGTTTTATTGCCATTTGCGTGTTTTTGTTGAAGACTTGGACCTCATTCATTAGAAGGACAAGATAAAAAGATAAAAATATATAAATAAATAAGAACTCATTCACTCTTACGTTTTTTTTCAACCAGTTAAGTTTGCTACTTACAGATTTTCAAAGTTTGTGTTTACGTGTTTTTGTTAGAGTAAAATATCAAAACCATCTACTATTTTGCTTCATATAGGTACATTAAAAAAATTTAAGAGTCAACAACAACTTATAAGATCACGTATTGTGGTGTCTAACTATAATTTCTCGGAGACAGATCATGAGATTACGTAAGCATAGGGATTCTCTTAATTTGATGCTAGAAAGTAGAAGAGAAACGAATGTTAGAAGAAGCAAAGAAGCATTGAAATGAGTTTCCTATGGTTCAAAACCACCATAGAGTGTTCAACCTCTTCTATAATACAAAATATTATTCTTAAAATGGGAACAGACTACAGAGTGGTGCTACATGGCATGCACCGAGTTTGAAGTAGTAATAACCTTCAAGTAAATCAAGATTGAAAAAATATGCACCTACATAAAGTCACTGATTTTCCATGTAGAGAAGAGTATTTTCTAAGAACAATGCAGTATGTTAAGCTTGTCCTCACTTCTATTGTATATTTGTATTGCCTAATAAATTAGCTCCATACTCAATCATCAAAATAGTCAAGTGTTTTACTGAATGGATTCCATCATTTCATGGGTCACCGAAATAATTTGCAATTATGCACTTTTTTTAAAAGGTAGTTTACCTAACCCCTCTTGTAGTGCTCATGAAAGCAATCTGCGTTCTATTCCTCGTGCAAGTCCACCCTCAATGAAAAATGGCCTAGTTAATCCAATAAGGCAGAGCTTTTTAAGAGCATCGCCAACTTCTGTCCCCATTTTTCTACTAGTACCTTAGATACTGAACAGGAGCTAAACGTGCGAATCATCATGGATTTTTTTTTACGTGATTCCTGTGACCCTACATTGACCACAAAGATCAATAAACATATAAAGAGCTTCAATATAAGAGACACTTATCTTTTTCAATTCAGATATTTGAGTGGACACATCTATATAATTCAAATACTTTAATCCATACTACGTAGGCATAAACAGTACATGCCAATGTCAATGGTATTACAAAAACATACTCAATTTTTTTTTAACATTTAGAAAAAAGGTGACTTTTAAAATATAATATAAATTTTTTGAAGTAATGACTTTTTAACATTCGTTTTTGTGAGTCTCATTGCTATACAAAAGAAAACAAATCTTAGCACATTGTATATTAAAGTAATGACTTTCACAGGTATATTCATCTTACTTAAAGAGATATTTTTATGAGCACATAGGGTGAAAATATTGTAAAATAACGACTTTTAAATGTATTTTTCAACGTTTATCATGTATATGTGGTATTCCCATATCTTATATATTTTGGACATTGACCGTGTCAAAGCATTTGTGCTGTTGTCTTTGTAAAAATTCATGGTTAATAGATAAAGAGACATCATTATTGCACGGTGCTAGCTAGCCCGAGAACTTCATAGCTGCTCTAGATAGCTACTCAGTCCTCCATATGACCAGGGTGCATGAGGCATGAGACATAAGTAAGGAGCAAGACTCTGCTACTTCAGTACTGGTCATTCACTGATACCATTCAGGATCTAAAGAGTAAAGAGCATGATGAAGAGTTTGACTTCTCGATACCTTCATTTTCATTGTAAAATCAACATCAAAAGCCCAATTTTCAGCGCACGAACAGTGCTGGATCATCTCGTCAAGGAACCTTTTTTTCTTTTTTCAAGACCCCTTTCTGGTATCCAGGGAAAAGAAGCTTTTGAAAGAACAGCACATTGAGTCCAACTGATTGGAAAGATTTTAATGTGAAACATTAGAAAATCCAAGCTCTACTTGTGCGGTAAAAGATTCTACTAGTGTTTTTGCCCAACATATCTCATTTAGTATGTCAGGCTCATTATATCCAATAGCAGGCAACTGTATGATGTCCCTCAAACACAAGAATGGATAGATAGGCTAAAAATTGAACTTCCATGTCCATGTTATTCAATAAGAATCTATTTGATAAGCTTATTTCAAGACAAACTATATGAGTGGGAAATAAAGTTTATGTACCAATTTACTGAATGCGGTTTAATGTATCTTTATACATTGAAACTGCAAGTTGAGGTACCATTCTGACTGCATATCTAGTTAATACTACTACATTTAAGCCCACATGTCAGCCTGACTTAATTTTGGTATTGTACTTTCCTTATGATGAAATTTGCATTTGAGCATATTCCTGTACAAAAGATGGCTTCCTATCCAAAGTTTATTATTCCCTGGGTCAACAGATAATGCAGCACAGTAATTCAACTGAGAGTTATAGAGTGTCTCATGTATTATTTCCAGGAGTCACTCCCTGCTTCCACCAAAAGCAACACCCATTTCTGCTCCATTTGTTGGTATGTAACGTTCACTATATACCATATTCACTTCCCCGTTCCACCAAAAAAAATAATCACTTCCCCGCTGCCTGCATGGTATTCATATGTATGTGTACACACAATATACTAATTTTACAGCTAGAAATCACCAAAAAGAACATTTCAGAGAGGGTTTTGGTTAGTATTAGAATGCCTAACCTAACTTAATAATATTGAGGATATAGGATGGACCACAAAAAAGAAATGGAGAAGTCTATAAGAACTCTTCTAATCTATCTGAATATAACTTCAGGTCTTCATGTAAAAACTGAACTACTCAATCCTTGAGGTAGAATTATTCAGGACTATTAGTTCTTCTAGAGTCCAAGCCGTAATTATAATCACAAAGTTCAATCAGAAGCTAAACTTCAAAAGAAATTAGGCTAATGAAAAAATTGATGCAGATATGAGCATCTGGGGAAACCTCATGCAAATTTTGGTTGTACAAAATTTCCTTCTGACTTTCATACAGAGCATAAAGAGAACATTTAACTTAAGTTGATCTAGGCCTGAAGTAGACCTATGTCAAGATAATCTTTCTTTGAAACACTTTGGTAGTGCTCTTAGATTGTCTCCACACACAAAATACTCACATTATTTTTATCGGCAAATGTTAGTTTTGTTATAAATGTTAGTTGGGTCATTCGAATCCACAATCTCTCTTTCCTCCCTTCTCTCTTCACCCTTCCCCAACTACTGGGCCAACCTTATATCTCCACAAAATACTAACATTAATCATATCAGAGAAAAGGAATACAATTACCAATCACCTATTGGAAGGTTAAACACCTGCAGCATTTAACTAGAAGATAGTAACAACGGTAAAGTTACAGACCGGTTGGTCGTGGGTCCGGAAACAATTTGTTTGCATATGCAAAGGTAAAACTATCTACAGTGACTCTCCTACGTACCTTTGCATAGTAAGAAGCCTTCTAGCACTAGAGTACATTAGTTTGTTTTTTTTGCACAGTAACAAGAAGATACATGCCTCGGATTTGATAATTGGTTTTCCACTGAAATGCAGGTCTGTAAGGGCTCAACTAAAGTCCCTGTCTCCAGTAACATCAATTTAACTTGTTTGTAGACTTCAATAAGTTGACCAACTACATTTGTGTAATTACTCTCATGAAGAAACTGTAGTATAAGAAAGCTAAAATAGATGAATATGCATACCTTCATTAAATTCATATATGAATTAAGAAATTCAACATTTTCAATGGTTGTTACCAACGATCAATCTACGACAGGATGTGCAACGTTGATCACCCATCACGTACTACTATTACATTGTTACCACTTTACTCAAGCAAGAATTTGCCAAATATTTCATTTACTGTTTGCCGGACCATTATCCTACCTTTACGAGGGAAAGCATCATTATCAACTCAATAGCAAAGATTATAATATTCAAATCATACAGAATCAAGTAAATTTATACAAAATATCTCTATGTAGTGTCTTTCAATTTTTCTTTTTCTCTGGTAAGTGGGATGAGGATTATGGCAACATATATGATTACACAGCACATGATACGTGGAGGCAGTAGCACAGGAAGAGGTCATGTTTTAGGGCATCGTATATCAAATATCATAAAATAGGGACTGTAGTAAGGCTGGAATCATTATAAAAGAAAAAGGAGGAGGACGCTTCACTTTACTTTAGGCAACTAAACCAAGCATCATTCATGTAGCATATACAACTTTTAACATAGAGTGGGAACCTACATAACCCATTTGGTTTAATTATATAACCTGATTATAACGTTATGTCCCAGGAAGGACCAAGTATATGTAGAACAGCACATGAAAGTTTAAGGCCACGATAACATCAACAATTCCTAGTGGTTTTCATACCTGAGATATAAAAAAATACAATGCATGCAATACAGTTAAAGTTTATACCTCACATCAGTAAGTAATCACAGCTTAAATATTATAAGCTCAAACATCATATGATCTGGACCAGTAAAGAAACGTGCAGAAGAGAACTTAAACTCAGAACAATCGGGAGAGAAAGTAGTATAAAAATTAGCAAAAGGGTATCTGTTAATACTTCAAATAGCTGTCTCACTACAGGGGTTGTAAAGTAAAAATTTAGCATCAACTTATTATAAATAATTCTTATGGTCTGATGGTATAATTGATCCATTCAGCTGTCTGCTTAGCGCAACAGCATAATCACACATATCATAGATTTCCATTCGGAGATAGTTTGATAGGTTAAAGCAAACGCTATGAATGAAAGATAAACTTTCACATGATAATCTTCTCTTGTAGATAGGTAGTATGTGATTAGATAGACTTGTATTCTGTCAAACTATATACTGAACCTCCCCAATTTCTTCTGAAAGAATTTTTCCTGTCTCAAGCAACACTAGACTACTCATAGAGTCTAATTTGGCCCTTAATGCTTCATCAATTTTCACGATCTCACCTCTCTTTGGTGCCGGAATCTGTGATTTAGTTTCTAATGGTATATATAAATGAACTTCGTTCAATCCTGTTCCTATACCATGTTATGATAATAAAAGAGTAATGATATATAAATCACTCTTCATTTAAAGACATATTCAACACCTTTTTTTTTGTTTTTTTCTTTTTTTTATTGCATCATAAATTATATCATATCTTAATTTTTTCTCATTTTAGATATTGGATAACATAATGAATGTCTATCAAATATTTTTCATAAGACTATTCAATTATAAAGTAATAATAATAATAACTGATAAAAAAATATCAATACTAATAATAAAAGAAAACTCACTGTCACATTTAGTTATAAGCTTCTTACCGATTATCTTTTAAGTCATATGTAGTTTCTTATATTTATTCATAACTCAAGTTATTCCTCAGCATTATGCATTTCATCATACAAAACTTTTTAATCTACACTTTAATCCAGAAAATATGACTATCTTTTCAGCTTTTAAGTAGCTTTCGTTTTGGTAACCCCTTGATGGTAGAATCTGTCATGGAGAAAATTTCACTTTAGACTTATGCTTCACACATATATCATGCTTTTGAATATATCAAATCTTAATAAGAATGATCAAAGAAACCATTTGTTAAAAATTAGAATACAAATAAATTAGAATAATAATTTTTTATTCATCTATTCATTCACTCATTTATATCATATCTTAAATGAGGAATATTTATATAAATAATATTAACTGACGATGAGACGATAGTATGAAACAATAATTCAAACTATGAAACAACATTAATATAATTGTTTTTCATTAATGAAGAATTATTATTCGTAAAAGAAAATCATTGGAATGTGTAATCTTGATGGCAATCCAATTCGATGTAAAAATTTAAAAAATTGAAGGATCAAATTAGAGCTTTTAAAATTTTAAAAATCAAATTAAACAATTTAAAGAGGAAAATAATAATTATGTCAAACAAAAAATGAAATTTCTCATAATAAAATGGAGGAGTCATAGTTTGAGCGAGGAATGGAAGGATTGGGGCTTTTAGGGTTTGATGTCTGTCGGGGGAGAGCAGGAGATTGATTTTGGCAACAAAATTGGTTTGTTGTTTCACTGCAACATCAAACAATGGCCGACATGATAAGTTGTTTGCCAGACGAAGTTCTGTTTAACATTCTATCCTTGCTCTCAACCAAAGAAGTTGTTGCAACCAGTGTTCTCTCCAAGCGATGGGAGCCTCTCTGGCGCTCAGTTCCCACTCTCGACTTAGAAGAACACAGCTACCGCAAGCTGAACTATTTCCATTTGGACCATCCCCTCAAAAGATTCCGCCAATGTGTTCGCTCTTCTCGTTGCAATCCCGCCGATGTCAAAGCATGGCTCGCGGACGCCGCGAAACGCGGCGTCGAACACCTCGACCTCTCCCTGTTCTCCGGTGTTACTTGGATAATTGGTTTGCCCTCTCCCTTGCTTAAGTGCAAAACCCTTGTGGTTCTCCAGATGACGGGCTTAAACGTGAAAATTCGTTCTTCTGTTCATTTGCCTTCGCTTAGAATGCTACATTTGAATTCCGTCAAGTTCTTGGAGCCTATGCATTTTGCTGAGCTTCTTTGTGGGTGTCCTAATCTTGAGGTTTTGAATGCGGAGAATGTAGGCTGTATTTACGACGAACATGGCGATGAATTTCATGATGAAATTGAAGATGATATGGAAGGAATTCAAGCTGAGTTTAAAACATTGCCCAAGTTGGTCAGAGCCCATATCCATGAACCCGATGCTGTGGTTCCATTAGAAGTTGTTAACAATGTTGAGTTTATGAGCATTGATTGGATACGATGTGTGAGATTTCTATGTCATTACTTTCCGCTTTTTCAAGAATAACAGGGGATTCTGATACTGACAGATTATTGTTTTGATGTACCCCTTGCAGGTAAATCTTCAATACTACATGCCTGAGTTTCACAATTTAACTCACATTGAATTTGGCTATTTGGATTTGGAGCGTGCTAGCGAGCGGCTTAAATTGTTGAAAGTACTGGAGCATTGCCCCAAGCTTCAAATTCTTGTCATTGATAAGGTTCGATTAGTTAAGCCTTTAAGCACGATTTCTATTTTCATCCTTTCTTCACATACTTCTTTCAATTTTATTTTATTCTATGCTTGTTTGTTAACAGAAGGATCTAGGACTACATGCTAATGAGGGAGCAGATTGGTCATACCCACAGTCTATTCCCACGTGCGTTTCATTACACCTTAAAGCATGCCGTCTTACCAATTATGTGGGCTTAAAAGGTGAGTTTCAATTTGCAAGGTATATTATGCAGACTGCAAGTCATTTGCAGACCATGACAATTTGCACTAACCCTAGTTCAAACGAAGGGAAGAAGCTTGAAATGATTGAAAACTTATCCTCTTGCACAAGGTGTTCTGCAACTTGTAAACTTTCATTTAAATAGTTTAGATTTGACCAGTTGCAAACAGTTCCTTGTTGTCCATCTTTACATTAGTAACCTCTTGGATATTGACGTAAACTCAAGGATATTGACTTGTTTTGTTTATAACCTATGCGTTTCTTTACTGATGAGTATTTGTAAATTAAGTCTGATTCTGTTCATTCTCTGGAATTGTTAGTTTTATTGTGACCTTATGGAAAACCACCAGGTTTCGGGGTAAATTATAAATTACTGTCTGTAATGTTTGTCATGTTTTATTTTTCTCTCTCTCTGTCATAAGTTTGCTCACACACCCAACGATCAAATTTGTACCTGTTTGTAGTGATTCTTTGTACTTGTATAGCAAATAGCAATATATATACAGTGAAGTGTGGTTCAATCCTTTTGTATTGAAAAGATTAAGTTATCATATGTCAGAAATTCAGTTCGGTCCAAATTTGATTGACACACATGCTATTAGAACTTCAACTCACAAATTTTGAGAAATAAGGTTGAATCCTAATTCCTAACAGCATATCAAGCACTGCAATTGACGCTTGTGCAAACTGCTTGTTTGACGCTTTGTTACTGATCAAACAAACCCATTGTATCATGGAAAGGTGAAATGAGTATAATATTGTGTACATATATCAACTGAATAGAAAAGGGTAAGATGTTTTTATTGGAATATAAGTATGGTGATTGTCTGGTCTCCACATCAACGACTAAGATCCACGTCTTAATTTCTTTCACAATAGTATACTCTAATGTCTCTTTTTTGTATGACTTAAAAGCTTATTTTACTGAGATCCACTATTCTTTAATTTTTCTTTGTTAATTGTTTTCTAGTCAGTAGTCACCAATATTACAACCAGTCCTTTCTCCAACTTGTCATCCTCTGTCATTAGAGATTTAAAGAAGATTTGGTAGCTTTCTCTTAAAAAAATGTAGTACTTTTTTGTCCTTTATGCTTCTTTTAAATATTTTGGTTTATCAGACATTATATTAAAAATATTGATATGATTTTGGGATGATTGCAATCAAAAAATAAGGCAATCCCTTGGTGTGGAATTTAGTCAATCTTGCTGTTATCCTTCTTACATAAATTGCTATTGTCTCCTATTATCCATAAAATGCCTTACAGTTGCTGCTGGCAATCAAATTAAGCTTGCCTGCTTAGTGGACTTGGCTCAATAAAATCTCGATGTGACTCAATGGTTGGATATGTTCAATTCAAGTTTAAGTTGTGCATGTATAACTGAGCTGTATGGAGGGAAGTTACAGAAGAAGGTTTCTGTGTTGGTAGCATTAGTTGTAGGTGCTTATGTAATGCTTTTCCCATGTTGATGAGCTACTGTTTTGTATCTGTTACACTTGCTGGGCTTGGCTTTTGCACTACTTGTGCTAAAGCTGAGTTTTGTTCTTAACAATATATTTCGTTTTACCTTTTAAAAAGAATATCCAGAAATCAAGTTATTTAGAAATTCCGTGAGAGATAGACCAAATTATTTACGCAATCAGCAGTCACTGTTTGAAAGATAAATAAAGAGAATATTCCATTCAACACTAAAATATTGATGTAAACAATTTACCTTGCATCAAATTAAGTACACGCATGAGGTATATAAAGAGAATTTTTTATTCAACATGAAAACAGGGATGTAACAATACATTACTAACATCAAATTAAGTAGACGCATGTTCAAACTAACTTTGTCAAATCCGTGCGTAGTAATAAATTAAGCAGTACTTCATTTTCAAACCGTTAACTAGCAGGTAGCAGCTACATTTCTTCACCAATCCAACTTCACAAATATGAATTCAGTCTCACAGATATTCGATATCAGTCTATAAGAATGAATTAATACTAGTAAAAGTTAACGTTTAATTGGAAGAAAAAAATGATAGGCTAGAATTTAATGCTAAATCGTATGATCTTGAAGACTCTTTTATCGTGTCGTTAAGTAACTATCTTAAAAGATTAAACGGTTGAGTGAAAGCACTTTTTTTTATAGGTAACAAATCACATTGATCATTATTATACATTTATACAAGACAAACCCCTTTATTATAAGGGAAAATGCCTTAATAACCACATTTCTTTAGAAAATCTTTAATCCCCATTTATATGCCTGTGTGATAGGAGAAAGAGTGAGAAAAACACAAAACTCAGCACATTCTCAGTAGAGTTTTGGATTTAGCAGTGGGTAGATTCTCCATAAATGTAATCAAGGACAGCAATGACTCCGAAAACAAAAGCTTGATCCATCCCAGGATTCACCACCACATGGTACAAATCCTTGCTTTCAATCAATTCCTCCTCCACTTCCTTCATCATCCCCACCTAATAAATAAATCATCAACCAACACATTCAAATAACAACTTAATGTTAATTTTATGGTATCATCATGTTGGTAAATATATAATTCTCAACTCAAACAAATTAATTTTTTAGGAGTACCTGTGCTACCTCGTTGCCTTTAGAGTCAACAATGCTACAACACTTATCCGGGAAACAGCCACTGATCTTAAAGTCACCCCTGTTCCTAGTGAAGATTCTGATTGCATTGTTCTTAACCAAACAAGAATTGGGTTCTCTCAAGCTGAAAACCAGCTTCCGAGATCCTTCGTAGTCCAAGCTGTAACATTTCCACTTCTTGTAAATGCTTAAGGCCTCAACCATGCCTCCCTGCACACTTGAAAATGTTAAATTAACCAAACTGCAACCTTTCCCTATGTTAATATGAAACTCAATCACTCAACCTCAAATCAAAGATTATATAAAACACAAATATATATAATACTTGGGGTGCCCGTAGATCCCTGACTGAGAGTTAGAAACTAATTCCTTTGGAATTCCTATCATATATTTTTTTATACATACTTAGAACATGTTTGATTTGCCGTCTAAGTTGATGTGTACGAATTTCAAGATCAAATCCAACAGCTCAACGTAAACAAAACTCAAAATGGAAAAGTGGAGATATTTTTACAACAGTCACCCAAACATGCACTTAAAGATTAACTTTCTAACCTCACACTAAAATGGCATATATATATATATAAGTAATAAATATACCATTCGACGCATGAGAAGCAAAGCGTCTCCATCTCCTTCTCTTAGAATCAAGTCTCCCTTTTTGCCACGAACACCACAACCATCGACCCTGAACACAACCCTCTGGGCACTACAATCCATGACTACAAAACCCCCACCATTCACCACGTGTGGCCTCCTCCTCACCACAAGCACCGTCTCAGACGATGAACAGTACAGTTTGCCAATGATAGGCATAATCGTGTTTGTCTTCGCAATCATGTGATCTTTCTCTGTGCTTACAAACTACAAACTTTTTCTTTGCTCTCTCGATCTCCTCAAATATTATTATTAACTATACCAAGTTGTTTCTACAAAACAAAAACGATCAAGTTTTCTCTCATTTGTCTTTGTTAAAAAAGGGTTTGGCAAGTATAGAGCTAGAGGTAGGAAGTGGAAGAATCTCTACGAGTCTTGGATTGAGATAGCTTGTGGAGGAGATATAAAGCTTGGCTTTATTTATTATGCGAAAATGATACGTCATTTTTAACTACCTTGTGATCACCAATGTGAAAACAATTTTGTTGAATTCTTAATTTTGATGACAAATTATAGTACAAATATATTGATTAAATATTACATTTTAATTATTTTTTAAAATTATTACAATAAAGATAATGATTTAGATAAAATCAATATAAAAATAGCATGCAAGATTATACTACTATGTGTGAATTCACACATGACATTATCATAATTGCATGACACGGGTTGATATGGTACGTGATGATCACGAATACAAATTATTGTTAAGAATTTATTAAACAGTGATTATATAATAAATATTAAATTTTAATAAAAACATATAAGTTATTTAAAGGTAGATAAAGTAATAGGCGTATCTAAAGTGTGGCTAGCCGCTAGCCCCCTCTCTTTAAGCCAAAATAAAAGGCGTATCTAATAGTAAGCCCAGCTGAATGAAAATGTGTGTAGGTTAGCGTATGCTACTGGATTTCATTACGGATCCCATATGTGTGTTAAAACTTAAAAAGATTTTATTCGGCACAGACGATTTTCAAAATAGTGTTTGTGTGCTTTAGAGATTCGGTGTGTGTAGCCTTAGCCTGCTGCAAAGAAGGGATGAGTGAAATATACGAGACGTGTGCTTTAATATATAGGGGAACTTGTGTTAAGCACGTCGTTTGTCTTGCAATGTTGTTTTCACACTTTTGAAATTGTATGATTTTGTTTTTAATTGTTTATTATCGTATGATCTTATAGGAAGAATAGGAGAAAGTGAATTTAACTTTTTATGTAAAAGAAAATGTGTAAACCCTAGAATAGGATTGGACTACGAGAGCAACCCTACCTGATTTGATCCATTCTTTTTGGAATGATTCTTGCACACGGTTGTCTAATTCTGATGCATTGGGCTGACGAGATTCTTGCGTATGTGGCAAGTTAATTGCTCTGGTTTGGTGTGTTTTTTTAGGGTATTTTAGTTGGCTGCTTTTTGCCTTTTTCAGTTATTATCTTCTTTTTTGGATAATGGGAATTATTATCTAATTCTATGCCTTGCACCACGTGTATATCAGTAATTAAAACACCTATAGCCTAATTCTAAACCTTGGACCACATGTATAACTAAAACACCTATAGCTTAATTTTATTGGATAAGGACATCATGTGTCTTAATCATAACATATTGATTAGGGGATCCTATAGGCAATAGCAGGAGAAGACATTGCCATGTGTCATCAAATATTTATCGTTTTAGTTATGTCATCATTATTTATTATTATATTTTTTATTAAATTTTTTTACAAAGGAGACAAATAATAGCCAATAATCATAACGAAATTCCTATTGAAGGAGTATATAAATTCATTTTAGAGGAAATTACATTTGCTTTTGAATTTAGTGTTTATTACACTTACATCATTTTTTTTAAATCACATTTCTTTTGTCTTTCCTAAACACTATTACTAAGAATTTTTATCACTCTCGTGTAAGTATAAATATACTCTCAGCTTAAGTTCATGTCTGGTTTCGCCTATGTAAACACCGTCAACTCGCTCCTCACCTCTCTTATCAACTCTATCGTCTTTGTCAATCACAACAATTTCATCGTTCTCGACTCCTTTGACATTGTCTACGGCCTCTTCTAATGTTACAATGACCTCACCAATTACCAGTGTTTTCGTTGCATGTTGCATATAGTCACCCATCTTGGCAACCTTTGTTTCACCTCCTATGACAGCATATTGTAGCTCAACGTTGTTTCATCAAATATGATAATGTCAAGTTCATCAGGGTCTCTCATTATTTTTTACAGTATTAATGGATTAGGGGATTACAATGTATGTACAAATGGAACCCAACCATACATGTCTCCACTTATATCTTCTAAATCGTCCATACTAATAATCCACCCTTCTGGATAGTAAAAATATAACAGAGTCTTGTGTATGATAAAAAAATAAATAGGTTAAATATAATAAGTGTTAATATCAAAAAATGTGAATATAATTTACTCTTTATTTTATTATCTACATGATTGTTTGGTTTAATAAAATATATACATTTCATCAGAAACATTTAACATGAAACTAGAAAGTACGTTAGGGTGTATGTTCATAAGAATTTATTAGGTAAATTTGAACTATTATAGTGCTTGTTAATATTTGTATGACACAGCAAATTTTTTATTTGTAAATTGTATAATTTAAATATAAATTATATAAAATTTATTTGAAATTATGGATAGATGTGGTCTATATTCACCTAACATTTTTTTCATATGCTCATGCTTGAGCAATATATGTTTTTAGATTATTTCTTGATAAGCTCCATGACGCCCTTTCATGGTGGTCTATAAAAAATTAATCTATAAAATACATTTTAAAATTTAAATTAGCATAATAACATATATATTTATTTAATTACTCACTAATACAACTTTTTAAATTTATCTTTTAATATAATTGTATATTTTGTTATAAAATGTAATAAATACTAGTATTATTAAAGTTTGTTGTATATTATATTTAACAAATAAAATATAGAAAAAAACTATTTTTTTATATTTTTATACAAATATTATAATAATATTTAAGTTGATCGCTTAAAATATGTTTTATGAACAATAGTACTTAAAAGTAAGAATTTTATAATATATAATTAAATTTAAAATAATTCATAATAATTAAGAATAAAAAATAATTGGGTAATTAATTGAAGTGATCATGTCATAAATAACTATCAAAAGAATAGAAAAGAAAAAGATAGTCAAGGTTAAGATTCAATTGAATAAAAATAAAAATATAAAATATAGGCAAAAAAATCAATACAAAAATATAGACTAAAATAAAGATTTGATCAAAATTTCATATTTTTAAAATAAGAGACCAATGTATTTATTTTTAAATGAGAAGGCCAAAATTATATTTAAGTATAAATATGTTAGATACGTTCCTATACACAAGCAAAAAATACCTAAGCATCATGATCAATAAAAGTAGTTAAGTTGGTTAACTTTAATTAATAATATCATAAATTTAAATTTAATTTAAAAAATATTCATTAAATTAAATGTTTTAAATAGCTGTTGTATTTAATGACACTATTTATTTTTTAAGGGATAACTTTTTTTCCACCAGTATGACTTATCTCATTAATAATATTTACAATAAATAAATATATAGAAGAAAATTAATAATTAATGCATTTAAAAGTGATTATAAATTTCTTATATTTAAAAACAAAAATATTATAATTTATTTTTTATATTTAGGAACGGAGGCAGTATCATGTACTATTGATAATATTTTTAATCTCCTGTTAAAATTTCAGTTTTTCCTTCAGACATGCATATGTTTTTCCAATCAATAATACTATATAATAAATATTTAAATGGAGTCATCATACTTCTGGGCGCAATATATATTACTTTGTTCATAAATCCTAAGAAACTTTTAATCTGATTTAATATTTTAAAACTGATATGATAATACAATTCTTCAATAATAAAATTTTAAAAAATAGAGACGGAATATTTTCGTCTCTAATATATTGAATTTTAATTTTTAGATTTTTCAATAAGAGACCGTTTCAGAGATGGATTCAGTTAAAGTTAATTAGACGCGGGATATCGTCACAAAGATCCGTCTCTGATACTGTTTAGATCATTCAGGGCGGAGCTAACAGAATAATCTAGAGACGGAGTTTCCGTCCCTAATTGTCGTCTCTAAAAAATGAAATTTGGATGTCGTCTCTGACTGCTTGTATTCGTCTCTGTTTCCTTCTTTGGTGGACGCGGAAATTCTTCCGTCTGTATATCAAAATTTTCAAATGTCGAACTAATAAATTACTTATAAATACTTCTGTAGCTAAAACTATGGCCAATTAAAAAGTAGTGCCAATACCAACGCCTATTAGTTTGACTGATACAAATTATTGAGCTTAGGTTTCATTTTAAAAATATGCGAAATATAATTTTAGTCTTTTTAATTATTTTTCTCAATTCACAAAACTAGTCTCTTTGTTTAAAAATAAAAATATTTAGTCTCCTCACTTTTCAAAAATTAAGAAATTTAATCTTATCATTTAAATTAGCGTCTCAATCCATATTAAGTTACTAACGTTGATAGTGTCTTAAGTGTTATGTCACTATAACAATTATTCTTTTTGAAATTGTTCATTAATGACTAAATAATTCAATTTAATAAATAATTATTTTAAGCATATAAACATTTTATTAATTTTTCTAATTTGTACTTTAGAAAAACCATGACCACCAAAAAATAAACTAATAAACTCATGACTATCAAAGAAAAAAATTATAATCAAATGTCCCATAAAATAAACTTTGTCAACTAAGTCAACGTTAAAAAACTTAACGGTCAAAACATAAAATTGGATGATATGAACAAATTTCTAATTTTGAAAATTGATAAACTAAATATTTCTATTTTTTAATAAGGAAACTGAAATTGTGGACGTAAAAAAATAAGAGAACCAAAATTGTATTCTAACCTAAAAATATCAAATTAAATTTGCTAAATGGAAAAATAAATAAGTAGTAGGTTATATTCTGCTTTTACATAATTAAGTCTCCCAACTTAATTTCGGTTAACCAAAATTCAACGCTACGTTATTTTTGCGTGCCAATAACAATAACTAAGAATTATTAAAAAATAACTAAGAACATAAAATATTAATAAATAATTTTTATGTTAAATTTATAAAGAAAAGTTTTGCTTTAAATTACCCATTTTTTTTAATTTTAAAATCTTACTAAATATCATTCTTTTAATTGCTTCTTCGTGAAAATGTTAAAAAAATATTAAATATCAAGGTAATAAATAAGAGATATAAAAAATAATAGGAATTTATAATTTTTAAAATAAACAAAAAGGATTGATTTTTTATACCTAACAAATTAAACATCACCTTTCTAAACCTTCATAATAATTATTCTTTTCTTTAAAATATAAACTCAAACTTTATATTTTTAACAAGGTTTGGAGTTTACACCAAATAATACCTCACCTTTTTTAAGCTTATTTTCATTAATATTTTTCAGTAATTTTCTTTGGATATGTGCTTTTTGTCTTATCTTATTCTATCTTTTTATATCATCGATCTTCTGTACTATTTGCTTTTTTTCCCCTGTTTTGTTTCGAGTACTTAGTTGATTTTTTCGGACCCTTTCACGGGCATACTTATCATATTGCAGACTTGCACACAAACACTGGGACAACGTGTTTACCATTTATCCGTCTTCACACATCCATCTTCCGTATTTGTGGTTGCATGTTTTGTTTCAAATCTAACATTTCAATTTAACATTTTTTCTCCGTTGCATAAAATTTATTATAAACGGCTAAATGCCAGGCTAAGTAATCTTTACGACTAAGAGGTTAGTCACATTACTTTCGCCTACGATAATACCTTACATAGTTAGATAAATTAAATGTTCAAATCTTAATTTTTCGATTTTTTTTTCTTTCAAGATGTTACGATTAATAAATAAAATGTTTATCATAAAAAAAGTTCGTTGTCGTCAACATTTTAATTTCGTGTGAAAAAAATACATTTTAAATTGGATTAAGAAGCCGCTAAGTTATTAACAATGTATCAAGCAAACACGAGTAAAAAAAATTAAGAAAACAATATGGTAGATTAAAAGTGACGCATTATACATTTTTTAAAGTGAGCGATTCACTTTAGAACGATAAAATAGAATATTATAATTGATTAAAAGTAATAAAAAAGGTAATAGTAATAAATACATATTTATTATTAATTATTTAGTTTAAATTTTAATAAATATATGCTAGTCGATTCCAAAAAAATTATTATTATTGAGAGTGTTGATATATGTATGATTTTTTTTACTTTCGTGATGTCTTACTTTTTTTATACTTTTTTTAAAATAAAGTTGATTTATTAATTATTTTTTATTATTAATTTATTAAATTATTCAAATCAATATTTATTTAATTTTTAATTAATAATACATTAATTATAATACTTTAATTAAATTTTTAAAACTGAAACAAATAAAGGTGATGAATTAATTGTGTCATCGCTGGGTAAGGTTATGACTTCAAAAAACTGATGAATATGTTTTTCTTGCTTCTACATATTCTGCATTGAAATTAAATAAAATGGAATAAAAAACATGTTTATTTTAACGAATTGGCAGCATATCTTACTAAAGAAATAATAATGTGAATGTACAATACTACTTCCGTTACTTTTTAATTATTGTATTTCTGCAGAATTTTTATTTCCGTCCCTTGCAAATTATAAAATCATATTAATTATTATTTTATCAATTATATTGTTACTTATCTCATAATCTTTAATTAATTTATTTATGTATTTATTGTGGAGTGAAAAATGAATGGAAAAAATAGAAAAATTTATATGCATTTCTTAATTTTTACATAATAACCTTAAAAAACAGATAAAAATGAACGAATGAATTAATGAATAAGCAATATAATTATTAATTAAGGTGACGTTATTGTATATATTCTCATTTTAATATTTTAATGAATTGATTGATTTGAGAAAAAATTTAATTCAATGTAATTAGAAATAAAATTTTAATATTTATTATTTTATTATTTTGAATTAATTACATGTAACATATTCAACATGAGACTGTCACATGATATCTTTTAGTTAAATAAAACTTTTTTATATATAATATAATAGAGGGTGGATAAATAGATCCGATTAATTTCTAAAAAAATAATTATAATTTTTTACTTGCAAGTTGCAACTAGTTAAAACTAAATAGGAGAATTGTTATGATTTGCTTATTGCTATTATATATGATATATATGATGTGGGTTGTTTAGTATTTATAGTTTATTGTAATTAATATTTTAGTTTGTGTAACCAACAGGATAAAAGGTTATTTATATAATTAAAAATTTAATAAATAATTAATTGTGAATATATAAATTATATTATAGTTGAAATTTATAATAAATAAATATTTGTTATATATAAATTATGTTTTACATTTATGACAAATTATATATTTTATAATACTATTGTATGATTATTTTTCATTATTAATTATAAAAAACAGAAATATAAATGATAGGTTGAAAGAAATATGATATTAAGAAATTTATTTTGAATAATTTAACTACCAAATGATTCACAATTTACTAGTAATTTGGTATAAGCATTTTTTAAAGGTTTTTTATTTTAAAAGTGCGGGTGAGGGTGAGAAGCGATGGTGTCAGGTTGGTGCACGTGGCGCGTTGTACGCAGTCTCCAGAAGCTGTCGAGGTCACAGCTCAATGAAGATAAAAATCGGACAATGATTGATTACCGGACTGAAAATTCACCGCTTTTCATTCTGAGGACACCAGGCTCACGTTAGATTCAAGTTGCTTCGAGGATTCTATAATGCGCCGGCAAAACAGTGAGACACGTCATCATTCACTTTAACTTTTTAACCCTTTTTGCCGCATAACATAACGTAACAACTTTGGGAAAGAGCGGCAAGTGCTTGGATGACATGTCTGTTTCATCCTGGCGTTGGCCCCACCCCTCCCTCGTTCTACGCGCTACTCCCCTTCACTGCGCGTGGGCTTTCATTCTACAAAATTCAAAATATTCATAATAATGTGTTTTATTTTTTTAGTATCATAATAATTTTTCCTTACAATTATCAATTGGATTGCTAAAATATATTACTTTTAAATTATGATATATAATAAATTTATTAATTATTATTTCAAAAATCATACTAGAATTATTTTTAACTAATTAATAAGATAAAAATATGCTAATAATACATGATAATTAAGTTCTAAATTTTATCCCTTCTATTTTCAGAAGAAGGATAACACTTTTAGACACATCTTAATATATTAAGAGTGTATTAAATAAATCATTTAAGTTAATTTATAAATTCTTAATTAAATTAAATGTTATTGATGAATAGATTTATAATATTTGTTAGATGGAGTTTAAAGTATAATTCACTTTCAAATTTATAATATTATTTTTTAAATTTTAATATTCATTTCATTTATTACTTTAAATAATATACTATTCGCATTATTGTTTTAATTTTAATAATATAATTTTAAAAAAATATCTAATTTATTATAAATTTAACATATACTTGTTTTACAAATATTTTTAGCAAAAAAATCATAAATTTATATGTTCTGCTATGACATTTTATAATTACCGGTTAGTTTCATTATCAAATTTATTAAATATTTTTTAAGTCAGTAAGTTTATGTGTTTTAACTTTTAACAAATAATATCTAAGTTAAAAATGTATTTTTTTAGTTTTTAACAATTTATTTATTAATTTAAAGAAACATAAATTAAGAGAAAGGTCAAATTAGCAAACTCGAAAGTAAATAACAATAATAATATTACTAAAATGAACAAAATTTTATGCTGAGTTCATTAAATATTTAAGTTCATTTTTAGTAGTTATGTTGAAAAATTACTTATCAATAAAAAAAAGTTATATTTCTGACTTTTTATAAATAAATAAAAAACATTAGTGTTATTTTCCTTGACATGGTTGTAAGGCATGAAAGATAGAATAAGTCTGTCCAAAAAAAAAATATAGAAGAATAAGAATAGACGAAAAGCACTCACATTTCCTCTCCTTCTATATTATAGTTTTTATTGGTGAATATCATTCCCTCGTAATTTGATATCACTTAAAAAGGTGAGGAAATGAAACATTTTGACGAGACACATTTTTTTTTTCAATTCTTTCAAATTGAACCGAAAACTCACATAAAAGTTATTTTTATAATTAAAAGAGTAAAATATTTTATTTTGACATATTTCACTTTATATATATATATATATAACTTTTTTCCTTTTGATCTTCTTTACCCATGGTTTGTTTATGGTAAGAGGTAGAAACAAAAAGTGTTTAAACACATGAAAGGAGTTAAGGCTCTATTCGTTTTCAACAAAAGAAGAGTGAACAAAATATGACTATCTACGAAAAATAAGAAAATAAAATCACCTTTTCACCGTTGGTTTGAGTATAAATTAATAATAAATTTCGTACAAAATATATGGGTCCACCAAATTAAGTTTTTTGGCAAAATTGAGTGGATTTGTAAAGAAAGAATACATAAATTATTAAGTTTACAAAATAAACCTCTTGTGGGAAACAAGCAGAGAGAGAGACCCCATGTCTCTTTCAAAATCGGGAGGGTTGAAGACTTGAAGTTGTTCAATTGCCATGAAAGAGAGTTGAAGCCTGAAAGTTGTCAAAATTATCCGGACATCTTTCTTATTTTTTTTCATAAATTTAACTTGTGTTATTAACTCAGTTATTCTTGTTGGATTAAAATAGGCATCATTTAACATGCATCTTTTTTTTAAAAATTTGTTTTAACTTAATTATCAATTTGATTTTCAAATTTTTAGAAGGTTCAATTTGATTGCAAAATTTTAAAAATGAATCAATTTAATTTTTAAATTATTTTAAAAGATTCAATTTGATCTTCAAAATTTTAAAAATAAATTAATTTGGGAACAAATTGAATAATTTAAAACCCAAATTAATTATTAAGCCTATTATTTTTTTAATATCATAATAAACCATATTCGGTCATCCTCTCCCCTCACCCTATAATTATGGTACCAATAACACAGTTGTTTCTTTTAGGATTAAATACATTTTTTAGTCAGTACAATCTAACTTTTCTTTTCTTTTTATCCTTCCAATTTTTTAAAAAAAATTTAATCATTATAAATTATATTTATTTTATTTTTCATACTTAAAACTTAAAAGTAGTTTAAATAATATTTTTCTCATAATTCAAAGCACCAAATCATTTTAAGAATAAAAAATAAAACCATAGCTTAACTTGACTAAAACCAATATCGGTATCCCTCTCTCCTAATTAACAATAATTATTATTATTATTATTATAAAATAATAATAATAATATTAATAATAAATATAAATAAAAATGTATTTATTTAATATTTGTTTTTCTTACTTACTCAAACACTTTAATTTAAATATTTTATATCTTTTTCACTCTCTTTCATCTAAATCAAACAACCTTAAATTTTATTTTTTTGTGTATAAATCATTATTTTTTATTCTCTTTCATCTATTTTATTCATTTTTTATAAAAAAAACTATATCATTTCATTCCAAATTGAAAGTTCAATAAAGGAGAAATAGGGGCTAGAATACAATCGTGACACTTTTTTCATTCATTTTCACTCTTCACGCTATCAGTTTTTTTTCATTCATGCCTATCTATCAAATAATTTCCGTTCTCTCTTTTTTTTTTTTTTACTTTCCTTCTCTCTTTTATCTTTCTTAAACCAAACATTCTATAATTCACAAAAGAAGGTAGTAATTAAAAGAAAATAGTAAGACCAAATGAGCCTCAAGCATAGTTTGAGATTCGTACGGAAAACATCGCACGATTTGGGGAATTTCCTTGAATGACAGTTGATTGATTACAAGTATACGCATTCATTTGTTCGTTTCCATTTTAGCGAACAATGTTAGAACGACGATACTCTACGGTTATATGCTACGAATTATTGTACCGCCAAATCGGAACTTGTGTTGTTTTGTCGTAGATTTGACTTTTTTTCAAGTTAGGACTTAGGATTATATTCTACAAATCAAATACGAAGTTATAATTATTAATTAATAACAAATATTATGACAATATATAAACTTGTAAAATGTTATAAAAATTGCAAAATTATTAAAACTTTATCTGTGCGATTTTTTTAAACTAACGATATAATTTTATTCTTTATCAATTAAGTTACATGCACGCCATTTTTCAACAACAAAATCCTTATGTTCACCACCCACAGCTCAAAATAGGTTTAAGACATGTCGAATACGTGATTGTATAAAAAACAATAAAGGTATACTAGTTAATATGGAATCATCCAAGACCAACCTGTGCTGATGCGATAGAACAACAACAATATGGAAGAGAAGAAGTTATCTTGTATTAATGATATGCATCTAAGCTGCATGGCCCAATCATCAATTATTGATGTCGCTCCAGTCCAAATCTGTTTTTTGGACCTGCGGAAATGAAATCAAAATAATGGTTTTGCTTTTCATAAGTTACCGTGTGAGATTCTACGAAGCATTTTATTTTCCAAAACATATGAAATTGAGTTGATATTGAATAGTTTATGTGAATATTATAGTTTGTGCAGTAATATAAAAAGTAATTCAAATAAATCACTTTTTGTTTTACCTACTATTTTCCATGTACTTAATACGAGGAAGGATAACTCCCTAATTCCATTTCTATTTTATTAGGAAGACCATTTCTTGCTTTGCAAAGGACTAAAATTGATGTTTTTAAAAGGGACATTCACAATTGAATTTAATGGTGAAATAGTTAGATCGAATATTTGAGGGTCCATGAAAACTCTTATTAATGTGATGGTTTATGTTGTGAAAGTCACTAACCCTTCCCGTGCAGGAATACTCTTAAGGTGCCATGCAAATAAATAAGCTCATTTTAGCACAGTGGTCATCGTTACTTGTAATTTAGCACTTCTAGTGCTGTTGTTAATATTCAGTTTGCCTATTTAAAAACAAAAAGCTCATTTTAGGTTAGACATGTGAGATGATTAGATGAATACCCATTATCAAAGATTCTTTCGTAAAGGTTTCATAGCAAGTCATGTAAAGAGATTTACCTACAAAGATAAATGATCTTATAAAAAAATTAAAGAAAAGCGCTTAATGAGAGATTACACATCAACTTAGTAACATATGTTTTATTTATTTTCATTTAAAATTGGAAAATATTTATTTTTTTGTCAGAAGCGGCCATAGCCCCCTCTCCCTATGGCATCTCCCACAGGCAACCATAGCCTCCCCGTGGGAATTCTCGCAAGCTATAGATTTATAGTCCCTGAAATAAAAAAACACTTTCATTACCTTCTTTTCTCTTGCTTCTCTTTCTTCATTTCTTTTCTACTTTTGGTTTTTTATAGTCCCTAAAACAATGTTTGTTGTTAAGAACAATAGAAATAAAAAAATTATAGATGAACACCCATTATGATGAACATCTAGTGCGAGAGATAAAAGTGAAAAAATATATGTTTTATAGGTGATGTAATTTAACATATGGAAGTATTGTTATTAACAACAAACATTAGAGAATTTATTATCGATCTCATTCTACAAATATAACATTTGTTATTAAATTTGAATGTTATTATTTACAATAAAATGATTTAAGGATCAACGCTATTACTAAAGTCGGCAGGTAAATAAAACACGAAAGAAATATCTGATCAGATGAGTCAAATTGTTTTAGGTACAAAAAACACTAATTGTTTTCTACTTTTCTTTATTGGTTGAGAAGTGACAGACAAACAAGGAAATACTTTTAAGTTAACATTGTTTTATTACGAAAGAATAATGATTCTTTGCGATATTTTAAATCATTTTAGTCCAACAAATCGTGTACAAAACAGTTAAAAAATATTATATTTTATCATAATAAAATTTTATATTGAGATATATTTGTTGGAAATTCCTAAAATGTCTTGTTTATGATGGGAAATGTTAACATTTATCTTCGATATATACTAGATTTTGAAACCCTTGTGTGTTCATGAATGTATTATCATCAGTGTGTACATACATACATACATATATATATATATATATATATATATATATATATATATATAATTTTGTAAAAAAAATCAATATTTATAAATAATACATTTTATCTCGTGCATTATACGAAATAAATATTTATTTTATACAATTAAAATTTATAATTTATAATAAATAGATATTTGATATAAATTATTATTATTATTATAATTAAAATTGGCAATAAATATAATTTTTAACATATAAGAATTTATTTTAGATTTATGATATATAATTTATACTATGATATATTATTATTTTTAATTAATAATAATTTAAAAAGTTATATTCAAATTCAAGTTCAAACTAAAAATATTAAAAATAACAAATTGGAAGAGATAATTAAGTTAAGTTAAATAGATCAATTAATATTAAAAGTATAAGATGATACGATGTTATCAGATATTTAAATATTTATATAATGAGAAAAAAGAGTTTGCACCAAATATTAATAGTGTAAAGCAATTTTGTATTTATCGTTCAATCATAATCCATGATGTATAATAAATGTAAAAGTTATTTCAATAACAATTTATGATTGAATAATAATATAAAACTATTTTACAATAAAACTATTTTACAATATCATTACATGACCATTAAACTCAATATATATTTGTAATGGTTTATATGATATTATGTTACAACTTGTTAAACCATTCAATTGATATTAAAATTTAAAAACACAATAGGAAATACCATATGCACTACAATTTGACAATTCATTGATGTAAGTTGTACTAAGTCTTTAAATAATGTAACATTTTTGATTTTTGACTTCTAGCGGCTCTCACATCACGACATTTCATGCGGTGACACTTCACTCAGCATCCTTGTTAGTCAGAACCATTTGTAGGTAGTCATTATCGATATCTAAAAAATTAGCTTTGTCTGCTTCCAAGATCAATAACTGTTCCCACAAACCAACAAAAGACTTTTCAATATATTTTATCATCGCTCACACGCTTTCTAGAAAACTCCCCAAAAGGTCATCCATCCCATAATTATTCAAAGCCAAACGCGTTTAATTGTAAAGTTCTTAATTGATATAGGGCATTGAAAAATAAATGCATTTCGTTGGTATATGTAGTATCAAATAATTATTTTAAGTCATCTTCAACTCTAAAATCCCATATTTGCACAACTTTTGAATTCCTCACATTTTGATGCTATTTGATAGACATATTATAAGCAAGGTCTCATATTTTAATCTTGTGGATGAAAAAAATGTAATTGAAAGAAAAAACTCCATCAAAAGTGATAAGTCAGACTTTAAACAAAAATTAGTTTTTGACAAATTTAGTTAGTGAATACTATTAATGGCATAGTAATAAAAAAAATGAAAAAAAGATAAAGTTTATGATTTCATGAAAAGAAAAAAGTTAAAATAAAATAAGGCAGTGCAATCTCAAAAAATCATATAAACTTAGACATTTGTGTATATAGGGGATTAATAACTCATAACTACAACCCAAGACTAATTACTTTAAAAAACCATACATGATTTCTAATTACTTGGTATTATATAAAAATTAAAGCCATACTAGAAACTATTAATGAATGAGTATAATCAATCACCAGACCAAACAGAGTTTTAAGTTAATCTAATAAGTTAAAAACTTTTATATTAAAGAGCATGTCAAATACACACCTAATTAATATATTAAGTATTAACTGTGTGGGAGTGAATTAGTAAAAAAAAATTAAAATTAGTAGTGTGGCATAGAGAAAGGAGTTGACGGTTGGCGCTTGCTTTATATATTTTGTGTTCTCAAAATCAGGGCAAATTCGTGGAGTGGCGCCTAAAACACAAGGGTTTCTCTTTCCTACGCAGCGGTCACGTGCGGTCTGAGGTATTCCCATCGTGCTTTTCGCTTGCTCTCTGCAACACCAGGCCACACTACTCAGTGCTCGCTGCCTGCACCACCAGCACAAACAAAATATATAAATAAAAAACAAAGTTTTTCAAATCATAACACATAATAAAAGAAAAAAAAACAACCCATTTAAATCGCCTATTACATAAACAAAACCTCAAAATCTCAATCAAAGCCTCCCCAACTTTGCTTAAATTGGGTTCGTACTGAAACTTGCAGTCGCAGGCTTTCTCTCAGCCGTCTTTACTATTTATAATTAATACCCTTTACCATTATTATCACCTTACACCATGCACAAAAGATGTGCCACTCTCAGAATCAAAAAAATACCCTCAGCCTCAGATTCTTCTCCCTCGCTCATTTTATTTTATTAATATTGAATATTGAATATTGAATGTATTCTTTCCCCCTCCCACTCGTGCCCTGTCTGTCCAGTCCACAATAATGACTCTCTTTCTACCCTCATTATCACTCTTTTCAGTTACTTTTCCTTTTCTTCTTCCATTCAAGTTTGGGTTTTTAATTTAAATTTTCTAATCTGTTTCGGGTGGTTTCCGGGTGTTTCTTAACTATCCCTTGTCAGAGGGCCTATTTACTGCCCCTGCCACAGTCTTTTCGTATGGTATTCACACCTAACCTCATTTGCCGCTTCTTCTTTGTCACTTACCATTACTGTTACTTGTGCCCCCTTCCTTAGTGCATCAACAAGGACTTCTGCTATTACTGCCTGCTACCTCTGCCATTTCTTGTTCTGTCCATTTCACCTTCCTTCCTTTCTCTCTCTCTCTCTCTCTCTCTCTCTCTCTCTCTCTTCAATGGCCACTACTCCCACCTCCCTTCGTTCTTCTTCCGTCCCTTCTCTGCCTCCACCCTCTCCTAAGTCCCCGCCGGAGTACCCAGATTTGTATGGCAAGCGCCGTGAAACCGCCAGGGTTCACATGCTCGAGAGGGAAATCACTTTTCTCGAGGTGGGTTTTTTTCTTTTCTCGCTTTTGCTTCCTTTTCTATTCCACTTCCCTCTTTTACACCGTTCTGGAACTTCAACTCTCGCTCGGGTTTTGAGAATGTTGAGGTTTTGAAATGGAGGGAATGTGACAGTAACATTCCTTTTTGTAATGATCCGCGATAACGAATTGGAGTGGCATTTTCGTGATCGCTATTTAGCTTTCACCATGAAACAGAGTAATTAATGAGTTTATCTCTGCCAGGGTTCCTGAGTAGTTGGTTAGGTTATCTATCACTGTGACTTTCTTTTTCTTTTCTGAATTTGGAAAGAAGTGTTTGAAACTTTCAACTAATTCATAACCTCTTCTTGTGATCTTCTGCCTTTGGAGGTTTTCTAACGGTTTGATTTTGATAAATAATTTACTCATTTACTGTGGTTAATGTAAGGTGGTAGCTAACCCTCACTGCTAAAAATGTTATTTTTATTGGCAGAATCTTTTGTCTGTGGATAATAATGAAGTGGCATGGGTGGTTTTTCACTCACATATGCGAAACATTTTTGTGTAATTATTATTTGTTCCCATCCCCTCTCAGTAATTAGATGTTAGAGAAGTAGCAACTTGTAACATGATGGCACCGTGATTGTACAGTCAAACTTGCCAATTTGGATTAAGTTTGTGCAGTTTCTGTCTGGCATCTTTTGGTATTAAAATCAAGTTTACTGACAATTTTGCATCTAGCAGGAAGAATTAAAATCTGTTGAAGGCCTTCAACTAGCTTCAAGATGCTGCAAAGAGTATGTTTATACATGCCATTTAGATTGTGAAACTATGAAATGAAATTAGAGAAATTCCTTCGGATGTTTTAATAATAAATTGCTAGCCAAATGTTCTTTACTGATTAAATGCCACAATATTGCAGGATTGCTGATTATGTGATGGCAAACGCAGATCCCCTGTTACCTTCGTAAGAAGTGTTTTCATCATTCATCAATCAGTATATGTTAGTTTAAAAAACATCATGATTCTTAATTTCTTATGCCTTTTTCTCTTTCAAGCAGAACCAAGAAGAACCGCCGGTCATGTCGCTTCTGGAAGTGGCTCTGGTACCACTTGTTTATCCCGTTACTGTTTCTGTTTTTATACCAACTGTATGTATATATGTATGAAAACTTGCTTTCAATGCAAATAGACTAAACAAGCTTTATATAATAATAACGATATCACACAAATAACTAGCTGACTTTTTTTATTAAATAGTAATTACGAGTATCACACAAATTTTCTCTCTGATGTAATACTATGTGGTCTATTTTTGCATACACATGCAGTTATTTGTTAAAAGGTATGACAAGAAAGAGATTAAGCATCAATCTCAAGCAAAGAATTTCTTTTCCACTCATACCCCTGTTTCGTTTGAGTATTTACTTGAAAAAAAGAAAACGACTAATGACTAATGAGAGGGACCCTTTCTGTGAACACTATGATTTAGCTTTAAGGAACAACACTCTTGAACTATGCCTAATTTTAAAGATTATGTCATGTTGTTATCTTGTCATTTTGTTTTCTGCATCAAACAAGCACGTTGGAGTGTTGCTGAATGATGCATTCAGTCAACAGTGGGGTGTGTATATCTGAGATAAACCGGAGTTGCCATCAGATAATGATTGATAAGCTGGTTAAATTCCATTTACTGAAGCAACACCCCATTTCATATTAAGCCTTATTTAATAACTATCATGGTTCATGAATAACACTTGCAGTAACTTTTTTTATGTGCAGTGGCATGCCCTGTTTTAACCTCTCTTGGATCTGCTGCTGCTGTGAAGGGTTATCTTTACAACTAAAATTGCCGCGCTGCTGTTGTGACTGCAAACCATGCAGTTGCAGTTGCAGCTGTCTTCCATCCATCAAATGCTGCTCCTTACCAAAGTGGAGCTGTTGTTGCTCTTGCCCCAAATCAAATTGCTGTAAAGAGGGTTGTGGTTTTGGAAATTGTTGTACTTTCCCACGTAGTTGCAATTTTGGGTGTCCAACTTGTCCATCTTGCCCCTCTTGCTGCAGTTGCAAATGCACCTGCACTTGCTCTTGCCCAAGCTGTCCAAAGGTAAGCCCATGTTGCTGTTGTACAAAGTCATGTTGGAGACCTTGCTGTTTTTGTTGCTAGTATATTCTTTCCAAAGGGAAAAGCAAAAAAAAAAAAAAAAAAAAAAAAAAAAAAAAAAATCAAAAGCTTTTGTTATCAAAATTGCATTCATAATAGCTAGAGTATAAATTTTGGAAATATAAAGGGTTTTAAATGTTGTAAGTTAGATTGTGCACTATATGGATACTTGAAGCAAATGTAGTATTGTAATTTGCTGTTGTCAATCTCCAATGTTATGTTGCAAGTGAAATGAAAGACGCAATAGTAAGAAAATAGCTATTGATTACGATTGCATGCTTTGATCAGTTTAATCAATGCTTGTTCCATTCTATTTTCTTAATGCACAAGTGTTATATATTATTAACCTTTGGTGTTTTAATGGAGCTTGATTGCTAAAGCCAGTTGGGTTCTTTTTACATGTTGCAAAACCCCTGTCAGCTTCCTGAAAACACGATAAGGATAAAGCGTTTTATCTCCGAAAACAGAAAAGAAAAAGTGTTTTCTTTTTTGTCTTATTGATTTTTTTTTCCTCCAAGTTTCAAACCCAGTGGTCCTACCAGAAAGTTGATGATCGATGCAATAATCAAATGGCACGGCAGGAAAATAAGTGCTTGCTGTGAACTACCTTTTTCTGCATATCTGACACAGGACACAGGACACAGGAAATGTCTTTTCATGTGGTACACCGATTAGTAGCCATTCATGGCCAAAGATCGTTTGGAATAAGACCCTTCGAAATAACTAGTAATTAGTAATTCAGAGGAATTGTTAACTTTGAAATGACCGTGTGTAGTATGTACTGCGGTAGAACATGCCACTACCTTTAACTGCATGCCTGTAAGGGTGTACCAACACAGGAAGAGAAAAATAAAATAAAGTCCATCAATTGCACATGGGGTGTTCAGGAGCGCAAAATTGTCCGTAATCTGTTTCCGTTTTTGTGAAATTGGCCACCTGATCCCTTGATCGGTGAAAAACTCAAAACATAGCCATTACCAGCATCTCGCTCTGCCTTGGTTAGTCCACGTTTGGTTCACTTTGAAACTTGAGTTTTAGTAAAAACTAAATTTTTGTGTAAACCATGCATGATCTGGAGAAACACGTACACCATTTGATGCATTATTCAATTCAACACTGATTTAGGATTGTGAAACTTTTGAAATTAATAATAGTCGTAAGCACTCTTGTTACATAGCATTATGGCACGTGATACACAACTGTCATGTTGCATTAGCTTTTACAATCTGTTAATACAATTTCAGTCTCGAATCTGATGGCAAGAGCAATGTGCCAAAAGACTAGTCACTCAGCTTGATATTTCTTTTCACTCTAGTCTATTGGCTTTAAATATCATAGATTCAGAGTGTACTCCAATGAATAACAAACTCAAAAATATGTCCATGTAAAAGCGACCGGGCTGCTAACTTGGTGTTGTTCATTGCTCCACATAATGCTAACAAAATCAGACGTAACGGAATCATTAACACTCCTATTAGACAAAAACGTGACCGTGTACGTTTGCCTTTCCCCTACTTGTCCAAACTCAAGCCTTCTAGGATTCACCGTTACGTCCTCCGTGGATGGCATGCTGACCGCCACGTCATACACAGATCTCGGCTCCCCCACGTTGGTCAAGGTGCGCGTGTATCGAAGAAGCTTGTTGCTTCTGAAAACAAGCGAGAAGGATGGATAGTTGAGCTCGGCCGGGTCAGTGAATTTATTTGAGCAATTGGCATCAGGATGCTGTCTGAGATGGTCGAGTGTGTAGTCTTGGGTCGAGGCATCATAGACAAGCCCAGGAGACAGGGCCTTTTCTGGGTTCACATGACCGGCCCCATAGGCCCATGGTGTGGAGAGGGATTCTTATCCCGTTGCATCACGAAGTGGTCACTCTGTGTTGTCGGGTATAAGCCGTTGTCATGAGTGCTGATTTCATCGCACTTGGACTCCAATCTGGATGTGCTGCTTTCAACAACGCAGCCAAACCACTTATGTGGGGACAGGACATGGAAGAATGTTAATCCGAGTTTTTCGAGTGTCTTGTGAGCCAGATGGGCCAACCGCCCCCAGTCCATCCCGCTAATATGTTCACTCCAGGCCCAATAACATCGGGTTTTAGTATTTGGGCTGTGACTCCTTCGGCCCACGAGAGCTGAACGCTGCTACTACTGGCGAGGGCCTCACGTTCAACACGGTCCCACCGAAGCTAAGAACAGCGGTTGGATTAGGATCCAACGACGCGTACTCTCTGATCTCATCACCCGCGGATTCCCCCACCGCCACGGCGGCCACCAAGTGACTATCAGCCACCAGTCCCTCGCCGCTCGCCGCCGTGTTGGCGAGCATCATCCCAACCCCGCCGGTGTCACGCACCACCGCACCCTTCTCCACCCGCGAGTTGAGTCCCCTGTCACAAATCACCACCTTCCCGCGCACGCTCTCTGCGTCGAGCGAACCAGGCATGCAAATGCTGCCCGTAGAGTTCGACCGGTCGCTGAAATAAACCAAACCAACCGGTTCGTCTCCCATCCCTTTTCCACTGTAGAGCGAGACTCCGGCGAAGCGTTTTCCGTTCCCGAGAGTGGCGTACGTCGTAAAATCACGGTCCGGCGTGCCGGCTCCGACGGTCATGATCCACGGAGCGACATTCGCGACAGAACCGCAGCGAGGTCCGGTATTCCCCGCGGAGCAGGCGACGAAGATGCCTCTCTCAAACGCCGCGAAGGCTCCGATGGCGATGGTGTCAAAGTAGTAAGGAACGGCGGAGGAGCAGCCTAGGGAGAGCGAGAGGACATCGACGCCGTCCTGGATTGCCTGATCCATTCCGGCGAGAATGTCGGAGGCGAAGCAGCCGCCGGTCCAGCAGACCTTATAGGCTGCCACGCGGGCCTGTGGCGCCATCCCGCGAGCAGTGCCGGTGGCGTAGCCGAGGAGCGTGGCGATGGCGACGGAGGAGCCAGCGGCGGTGGAGGCGGTGTGCGTGCCGTGGTCGTCAAGGTCACGCGGCTTAGCAGGGTCTCTGGTTTTTCTAGCATTACTAGAGGCCATGCGGTAGCCCTTGGAGAAACTGCGAACTCCGATAAGTTTGTTGTTACAGAGAGAAGGGTCAAAGTCAGGTGCGGACTCGCAGTTACCGCGCCAGCGCGTGGGTATTTGCGGGATTTGAGAATCGTCGAAGCTTTGGGATTCGGGCCAGACGCCAGTGTCGAGGACACCGATGACGACGTCGTGTGAGGCCTGGTGGAGGTCTTGCCAGAAGGCGGAATGGGTCTGGAGGCCTAGGAACTCGGGGGTACGAGTGGTGTGAAGCGTGTAGCGTGTCTTCGTAGACGGCCAAGACGGAATGGGAAGCTCGAAGCGCGTGGGCTTGTTGAGGGTCGAGCGTGGCAGCGAAGCCGTTGTAAGAGGCAGTGTAGGCATAGAGGAGAGAGTCTGGAGAAGAATCGAGTGTGGCAGTGTACCAGTCACGGTGCGTGGGGTGCACGGTGGAATCGTGGCGGTGTTTCATGTGTACTATGTAAGTCTTCTTGGTCGCAGATAGTACTGTGAGTACGAGGAGGGGAAAGAAGGAAAGGGAAATTGATGAGTCCATGGCTTGCTCTTGCTGCTTAATTTGTTTTTTGTTTTTGTTTAATCACACAATTACAATGCAATATGAGGGAATGAATAAACAAGTCTCTTGTGACTTGCCTCTCTTCAGTTCCACTACACTTCTCTGCACCATAATATCATATCATCGTCACTTACCTTTTCTACTTCTGACATTCTCCTGTTCAAAAATCCCGGGCTTTTCAGTTTTCGCAACGGCTATGCCTCTTCCACTCCTTCCCCAAACATCATCAAACTGATTTTTTCAAATTTTAAGTGTCCACGATTATGCGCACGTTGTTTTATATTGGTTTTCTTTATTCATTTTTTTATTAGTTTATATTACTAGCTTTTAACTTATGAAAACTTTTAATTGGATTCAATATTTGATTCTTAACTTGAAAATTGTTTCTATAATTTTTCAGTTATTTATAGATTAAAGAATCATTCATTTTTTATATTTTGCTCTGATTTTAATTGTTTCCATCAACATTGATAACTAATAAGAATTTCTTGCCCTTATACTATTGGTGTCTTAAAATCATGAGGGGAGGGCAAAAATCTTCTCAAAATGATTTTTTTAGGGAGGTAATAAGACAATTAAGCTCTTAACACCAATAACCAATATGGAGATTTGAATCGATGCATTTGAGAAGTGAATGTTGCTATCTAAATCTCTTAAGCCAGTTGGTATAGCTAGGGGCAAAATATCTTAGTACAATCTGTTTGATAGAAGTGATTTTTAGAAGGGAGCAGAGACAGAATTAAGTGTGAATATTTTGGTGGAAATGAGTTGTGGTAGAATTAATTGGGATTTCAGTGGGTCTCACGATTAAAATTTCACCTCCTTATGTGATGCCGCTACATGCGACTGAGCAGTGTGCGTTTATATATATATATATATATATATATACACCGTTGTTATTTCTAAATTGAACCCTATATCACTTTTGACTAATCATCATTGAAATTGAATTCTGTCACTTTTGGATAATCGATTATTGGAATTGTGTTGAATCGTTATATAATTGATTATTTGTATTGTTTAATCTATTAAATACATCAATTTTAATCGATTATATATTAAATATAATCGATTAAATTCAGTCAACTGGCACAAATAAGAAAGTAGTGCGTGAATCTGATAACAAGGGTGTAGTGACATCCTTGAATGACTGGGAAGATGACCGTATAGCTTTACATGCATATGGAGAGGAGCTTATGGCTATTGATCTTTAAGCCTTCAAGACTCGAAGGTTTCTTTTGCTCGCATACCTCATGACTCATGAGGCCAACAATGTCTCGGATAGATATGGATGCTCACTGGAAGTCACCACCAGATGGTAGAGCTAGTCTTTGTTGTTTTCTTTTCCTATGTACCAAAAATAAAAATAAAAATAAAAATAAAAATATAATAATATTTTTGCCGGTTTAGTCATTTGTCTAATCCTATTTCATTCAAACTAAACAATTTTATTATTTTATTTTTACTTTATTTCGCATTCATTTATCTTAAACTAAACAACCCAACTTTTATACTTTGTTTTCATTATGTTTCTCTTTTCTCTAATTATTTTTCTTCTATTTTTATGTATTTGTTCATTTTCCACCTAGAGTGAAAACATGTTTGGACTCAAGAGTTTAAAGATAAAAAATGGAGAATAAGAGTATGTTTGATTTTCTTCACACTTTTTAATTTTTAAATTAATTTTATATTAGTTTATCATTTTTAATTTTTATTGTGAACAATATTAAATTAGAAAATATTTATTAAAAATTTACTTATATTTTATAGAAGTCTATTTTCAGACTTTCCTTAAATACAGCCACGGGAGAAGATGGAGAATTAAACGTTGAATATCAACATCACCCTCGCGCCAATCTTACTATACCAAGCACTTGATTAATAGCAATGTCATTTACGAATCCGAGATTGTGAAGGATAGATTTCGGGAGAGACACTTTTGTCTTCATCAAATTAAGAACAAACACATGAAGACATGGATTAAACAGCTGGAAACGCGTCACGGAGGAGGGTCGACCTATATCTTCACCATTCTTTGTTCATGCAAGAGGGTGTTTTATTGGAAATTAAATCTATGCCTATTCTTTTTGTACTTTGCTCGTTAAAGGAATCATATGATCACATCTTAACTGGTCTTAACTGGGAATATATATTTTTAGACTTTTACAGTTTTGATTTGTATATTCATAATAATAATGATACCATGAGCATTTTAGGGCATGCTCAAGATATGTTTTCAAATACCGTTATATAATTACAGACTTGTTTCGACCATAAGCACCACAATTTACAGCAAGGCTGCTAATAACAATATATGCTGCATTCAACTATATATTTATCTTTAGCTAAACCTCATTTGTGTTTGTTGCCCACAATAGAGTATTACTGGTATTACGTTATATTTCAGATGTTATGTAAAATTATGTTGTTGAAAAGAAATCAAAGAATCATTAGATGTGTAGAGGATGAATTAATAAAACGCCTTTTAATTTTTCTCTTGTCTTGAAATATAATGACGTTCCATTCCAACCTAACTAGTAATCTTTAATTAAAGGTTCCCTTGTTTCTATGCATATATATAACTTAACATATATATTTTTTTTCTTATTTTCCTATCCACTCACGGACTTCGCAGTCAAAACAACAATATAACAAAGAACAATTACAAAAACGAAGCACAACAAAAAGTAGCACAACGACAAGAATATGATGTATGCGTGCATGCTTTATTAATTTTCTCCAATTAATGGTTTCCTTGTTAGACAATGGACATCCATCCCACTCATGTGCTGAACAGTGTATACGAGAGCTGGATTCAGTTTGAATATTTTTTTTCCCCACAAGTATTCATAAGAAAAGAAATGATAATTAAGGAGATGAAATAACTCGATTTTTTATAAGTTCAAAATTAAGTTATATACTTTTAACTTTTCGAAAAGTGAGGTGAGAAAGATTTTCAAGAAGTTATAATTCAATTGTATACATTTTTATTTTATTCATATTTTGAGATTGTTAATGAAAAAAAACCCAGGATTATACTTATTTTTAAAATAGAAAAAATGAACAAGAAAGGAAGAAGAGTTGAGAGTGATCAACATAGAAGATCGAGTCATTATTTAGACTTCAGTAATTTGATTGAGATAATCTTAGTATCTATGAAAAGTTCAAGAAAGGAACTATAATTCTCATAAAGCGATTAATTCAGATCAGATTCAATGTAGATCATATATAGATGAAATAAGACTTGAAGTTGATGGTTTGTCCAGACAACCTGACATAATTAAGTGTAGGTTGTTGAGCTTATATCAACTGGTTGAGCTCAAAATGACGAGACTAATGCCAAAATTTTAATGACAAATCTATTTAATTACAACTCTCGTGAAGATATCTAAAGTGAATACAACCTATTGCTTGTCCAGTGTACTCTACCACTATAAAAAAAAGAAGAAGAAGAAAAGCACCCAACGGAGAGTGTTTGGAGCAAATTTTGCTACAAAATCTTGTCCAACGCCTCCAAGAAGTTCTCCCAGCAACCAAACGTAGTTTGAACGTCCTAAATAGTGTTTAATTAAATGCACAAAGAAAAGGATTTGAGGTATTTTTTGAGCTTTCTAATGAACGAGAGTGAATGCATGAAGCTCTTTGGAGTCATTCTCCACAATTATCTTTGAAGATTTATGAATCTATCCTCAATTTTTAGACTTATAGTACATAAATATTAAAATCATATCAAAATTATGCTACTTAATAAAAAACGAAAAGAGTAAGCGCTAAAGTGTATATAGGACAAAATGTAAAGAATAAATAAGGACTGATATATATATATATATATATATATATATATATATATATATTGTTTTTCTCATTCGCTTTCTCATGCACGTGAACATTACCTTAATTAGTCAAATATTTAAAATGTTATCTACGAATCTATTAGGGATGGTAAGGTGGACTGAATTTGCCTAACCCGCCAAGAATAATATAGGAGTAGGTTAAGTGATTTAACCCAACAACCAGCCCTAACCTACTAATTTAAATTCATTTGAGGGGAACTTTCTTGATACAAGAAGTTATTTGTGGTTAACATGTTTGATACAACAAATTATTGCGTGAAATAAATGTTGCAGAGTTATTTGTGAAATAAGTGAAATCCCTCATTCATATAGACGAAAGAATACAGAGATATTCCATATTTGCATCTATATATACTGCTAGTAGAAGCATATATAAAAACATAACTTTATATTTTAGCATATCGACTCAATTCGTGTGTCTATTCATAATTTCATTGAGTAACTCATGATATTCCCGTTTAAACTCATGTAGTACAAGTTACAACGGCTACTATTTAATTCTCAAGATTAAGACAACTACCTAATTAACGTGCATGTAGTTTGTACCCATAAAAAAAAGGTGCGAGATTAGCTATCCCTCGATTCCCTTCTTATGAATATGATTCTCAAGATTGGAACATAATAAGAGGCTCTTATTATATGTTGACAGTCGTGCTTAATCGAGGGAGCCAGGGTAGACGTACAAATCAGAAAGTTTCCGTGTCTGCATGCGTAGTTGCTGTTGGCTGTTTCTGTTTGTGGTTGCACATGCATTCGCAGTTACTTTCTCTCTTGTCATCGTTATCGTTAATATTTACAATTAGCAACTGTACGTGCAACGCGTCTTTCACTTTATCAAGACAACCCTATTATAAAGACAGCAATCACGAAAACAACTTTCTTATAACATCATCAGCATCACCATGCATGCGAATATAAGAGGAGAAAAATATTGTATCTTGGCTTTACATAAGCTCCTCTTCGATCGCATGAGCTCTCTATACTTTACACAAATGCATTTGTATTCACATGTCTTAATATATGGATATAAAACCATTTTAAATGAGTTCTACAACATTAGATACCTTACTGCATTGTAATCTCCCCATTCAATATTGTTTTGTCCCCTTGTACAAAAATTACAAAATTCATGAGGATCTTTTCGTCTGACATATAGTCACGGGTTTATATGTTCAAACCAAGTGATGCTGCTGATGCATATGGCCCATTTACATCAAAAGCGAGATTGATGATAACTTGTTTATTATTATGGTTCGATAATAAAATTCTTTTACTTGTAACAAAAAATAATAAAATCCTTTTTTTTGTTTTTAATTGTTACAACTTGAAAATATTATAATTATTTTTATACTTGCTAATATTTTATGCAAAAAAATAATATTTAACTTTCCATTCAAGGACAGTCAAATAGACTATAATAACAATTTTACCTGACAAACTGTACGTGTAATAATTACATGCAATTTAAATGAAATAAACAGTATTTTTATTTTTTAATCTATATAAATTTTTTTACCAATGATATTTTAAAAGTAAACAATAATAACCTTACTTTCTTATCCATTGATTTCAAACCTGAAAAATAAAAGTGCAAAAATTATTCTCAATTCTCAAATATTGTAAAAAGACATTGATACTCATATATAGGTCATGTCATATGACATAATTTAACGATATAACATATTTTTTGTGGTGTGAAATGAGGGTCTATCATAACGATTAAAAACTAAAGGATAAATTTATGCCATTTAATACAATATTTTTTGAGAACGTTCTATCGTTTAATAATGTATCTACCTTTTATTGTAACTAATTCACAATTAATTTTTTTCTGACCTTAAACTTAACACAATGTAAACAAGAGTGTGATTAATTCTAACATGACCTACTTATTGCCACGGGTTTATTTTTTATTTGATTGGTGAATCTTATAGCCCCGGGTTGGTTACTGTTATCTTAATGCATGTTAATGATGTTATGTTTGATACAATTTTTATTTTAAAAATTCAAATCAATTTATCGTTTTATAAAATCTACTAGCAGAAGACACTAGTTCACATAAACTGTTAATAAATTGCAGTTCAAATCTTTATTAAAAAAAGTGCTTAATTGTATCTTGAACGGGTCATCTATGGAGATATTTGGTAAGAAACAAGAAAATGCTCATAACAATTATTTATCGGATAATAAAGTAAAATCTAAGGAATACACAAGATTTGGTTTGGTTTATTTATCTGAAAATTAAAAACGCACTGCAAAAATTAAATCAAAGAAAAATGATACTTCAGTTTCTCAGATTGAAAATATATTTAAATAGTGTTGAACAAAGGAGCAAATAGACAGTCGTCGCTTTGGCCGAGTGGTTAAGGCGTGTGCCTGCTAAGTACATGGGGTTTCCCCGCGAGAGTTCGAATCTCTCAGGCGACGTACATTAATTTTTATTTTTTTATTGTTCCAATAAACTACTTTGCTATCTTATGCATGCAATGGTCCAAAACCAAACATTGGGCCCTATTCACCGGAATCATTCAAGTCCAAAGCGCCATAGCAGGACACAGTGTTTGTTGACCTCTTTCAAAATAAAAATAAAAAGAAAAATAAATATCAAAATCAAGTTAACGGAAGAGTGAACAATAAGAGTGATTTTTTTTCTTCCTATTTACATTTACATCAAACTTTCTGAATTAAAAAAAAAAGTGTTCGCACTCATTTCAAATCTTCAGAATTAAAATCGCATTATTTATGCCAGTATCTTTTGATAGGTTTTAATGGTGATCTAAGCAAGTTAATTTAACACACGTAGAAAACTTAAGTTATATATGTGTGTGTTAATGTTTAAGTATGACTTCTTTTTTTTTTTGTCAAAAAAAAAACATGACTCATTTATTTTAAATGTGACAACCTTGAGCTTGCTTGTTAGAGAAAAAAACAGCTTGAATTTGATTTGTTTTGTATGTTTATAATTGGGTCATTTTTTCATTTATTTAATATACTTTAAAAGTGTTTTATAAATCCATTAATTTAGTATTTGTTAAATATTTTCATGTTAGAAAATGAGATAAAAGTACATAGAATGAAAATATTTAACAAAATCATGGTTGGGTTACCCTTAAATGTTTAACATGTTTCATCTAATCCTTAATTTGGAAAGCATAAATTTATATATATATCTTAATCCACTTTGAATCCCACTTAATCAAAATTGCAGTGTGATTTTAAAATAATTGATAATTTTTATCTTTTTTATCAGCAAGAATTGATTAAGTGTAGAATTTACAAAATATATCTATAATTACATTTCAAAGGTGGTTTTATTTTATCATCTAAATCAAATAATTCTCATTGTATTAGGCCAAAATACGTTGGGGACAAACTTCAAACTTGACGCGTCTTGAGCCATCTGTTAATTCAATTAAAGTGAAAAGCATGGTTATAACATATAAAACCCCCACGAAAAGACACAATTAAAGTAAAAGAAGGAACATTTCTAAAGCGGAAAAGCAATTTAATGGCACAGCCTAGCTTGGTTTTCTTGCTTGCATGGTCATTAAATATCTTCCATGGTTTGAGCAGATAACACAATTAGCAAAAGCAAGACCAAATCGTGTTGGTATTTTGGGCCCAACAGTTGTCGTAGAAACTAACCATAGGTAATAATTAAGACATCTCATTATTTGCTTGATCTACGCAACTGGATTATGGATTAGACAATTTATAATACAATTTTATATTATGAATTGTCGGACGATCTATAATAAACATCAAGCAAATAATAGAGTGCATTAAATAATTTCCTTGACCATTTCAGATTTTAGCACATTGGGCCTGTGATGCAGCGAACAATCATTTGAGGTTGCGGATTCCTGCACTACTCAAGTTGTTTTTTTGCATTTTTTCGGGAATGTTTTTTTGACTTTCTGGATTTGATCATTTCGGAACCTAAAAAAAGAAAATGCATCAAGAATGTGTTACATTCCAAAAATACATTTCGGATTGGCCATCTTGAAAGATAAAAAAGAAATACAAGAAATAATTGGGAAAAGCATGAAGCAATGGACATCGATATTTTTACTTACAAAAATTTTTCTGGATCAAGTTTAAATTTAAATAAAAGTAAAAACATGTTTCATTCTTTTACTTTAGAAAATAGGATATGTCCAAATAATATACTCCTTTCGGTTCGATCTTCTTTATAAGTATTTATTAAACTTGTTTTGACGTATCAACTTATTATTGCTTTTTAAATCTTATGAAACTTAGTTTAATTTTCTATGTCGCATAATCGATTTAAATATCTAAAAATAGACATTACGTTATTAAATGTAAAAGTCGCATTTAAGGAAGAAAAACATTATTAAAGACAAATATTAAAGTCATATATAGATAACATTTTATTAAAGAATAAGGTAAAAAGAGAGAACTCCTAAAAAAGAGTAAAAAGAGAGAAACAAAATGTTAAGGGAGATTTGAATAGCAAGATTAAAGGAAAATTATACAAATATTAACAATATTCTTTGAAGTGGCTTTATTTTTAACGTGAATAAATAAAACTATACCTAAGTTTACTTTAATCCAAAGTATATTATAATTTTATAAAGTTTGAGAAAATACATTTTTCTATACTTATTTTGAAGAAAAAAACATTTTTGTTTAAAGAGAGACTTACAACAAATTCAATAAAAAAATAAGACGGAGGAGAAAAAAGAAAATGAGAATAAAAAAAACATTATCGAATTCACCATGTGGTAGAGCTTGAACATCTAATATGCATTTTTGTCCTTTTATATCCACATCCTTTTTAAATGATGGGGGACTAATATATTTTAGGAGAGAAACCAAAGTTTCTATAACTCAATTTGGATTTATGTTAGGAAGATATATTATGAAAGTCATTTTCTTTATGGGATAATTAACGAAAAAGTATCAAGAAAAGAAAAAAGATTTACATATGGTGTTCATAGATATTTCTCAAGAGTCCTGATAATTTTTTTATGGTGAGCTCTTGAGAAGAAAAAAATATCATTAAAGTATGTAAATACAATTAAGAATATGTATGATGTGGTTATCACGTATGTGAAAGCTTGTAATGAAAAATCAAGTTATTTTTCTATCACGGTAGGTATACACTAAGGTTCAACTCTTGGTCCTTATTTCTTTGTCTTAATGATAAATGAACTAACAAAATATATTCAAGAGGAAGTGTCGTGGTGTATGATTTTTTGCATATGATATTGTACTTACTGATGAGACCAAAAACGATATTAATAGGAAACTTGAATTGTGAAGAAGCACTTTAGAGTCTAAAGGACTCACGTTAAGCTAAAGCAAGACTAAGTATATGAAATGTGAGTTTTCACTAATAAGAGATGATGATCAAGACCCCATGCATTTACTTCATTAAGAGGTACCCAAAAAAGATGATTTTAGATACTCGAAATGAATTTTTCAACAAGGTAGAAAGATTGATGAGGATGTAAATCATAGAATCAAGGTAGGGTGAATGAAATGACAAAGTGTATTTGGGTTGTTGTGTGATCACAAAATTTTCCTTAAATTAAAAGAAAAATTCTATAAAACAATTGTAAGAGATTCAATGTTATATGGAGCTGAATGTTGATCAGCACATAGCCAATATGAGGATAAAATAGGGATAACATAAATAAGGATGTTAAGGTGAATGTGTGATCATACGAAAATGAATAAGATAAGAAATAAAGATATTTAACGAAACATAGTAGTAGTACTGAAGAATGAAAAGATGATGGAACATAGATTGAGGTGATTTGGGCACGTAATAAGAAGTAGATGTAGACCGAAACATACTTGAGAAGTAGAGGTAGACCGAAGCTCTTGTAAGAACAAAAGTTTGTTACCAAGATCTTTACACAAAGAGAAGTAGATGTAGACCGAAATTTACCTGAGAAAAGGTGGTTAAACAAAACTTAATAGAGTGAGATATAGATTGACAGACGATGTGTCTTAGGATGAAATGGAGAAAAACTATAAGTTTGAGAGATGATTAGATCCGTTATTATATCTGTGTTTCAGATGATTCATTTTTTAGTTATTTTTCTCTTCATTTTCTCACTCCTTCTTTCCCCTTCTTTGTTTTTATAATTTTTTTTAAATTTCTCGTATCTCAACATCAACATCAACAACACCTTTAACCCAAATTAATTGGGGTCGGTAATAGATGAACCTAATAATAAATCGAAAATAAGACAAATGAGAGAAAAAAAAATATTATTTAACCCATAATGTGTTGTTGATGTATATTAAGATATTATATATAATGCATAATGCTCCATATTTTTATTGATAGGACAACTTAACTAATTGAGTCGGAAGGTAAATTTATAAAGGTTTGAATTCTTCATATATATGCATGCTTCCTCTTTATTCATTTTTTTGTCAAAAATTAATATTATTTCAAACATTGACCCGTATATATATATATCGCCTTCCGCTCGAGATATTGCTAATACTTTATTTAACACTCACTTGAAACCTGTGATGATAATAGTAAAATAGAATATTACAAACATAAATCACCAGATCTAGATATACTACTATTTTACCGGTGGATCAAGGTCCATACACCATCATATGTATCAGTCTACCCTTTTTACCGCCCAAGAACGCCATCATCAAATAGAACCCCCCCAATTGACGTTATGAAATTTAACCCTAACTGTGCCTTTCCTCTCAAATATTTGAAAGTGCATGGAACTTGATCCACCGAGTCCAATGACTGCAAATATCTCTTTATTCTTGCGTGAACTTATTTTTTAAACCACTCGCCTAGTATTACTTTTTTTTTCTTCCTATTTCATAAGCCTAAAATGAAATAAAGGAAAATAAACAAAACCAAGGACAACACGATGACCCCAAGAAGAAACCGACATAGACCTAACAACGGACTATGGTGGTTGCCAGTGCCGCCGCCGCCACCACCACCATTGCGTCTTGATCTTTTGGGATCACGCCTTCGCGGCTTCATTGTTTTATCTATACTCTTGTCCCGGTTCATCACTTATAAACTCTGCACAAATCCCCCACCGGAAATCAAGGCTAGGTTTCTAGTTATAGGTGCATATAAGAAGAGACAAGTAGAAAATGATCTTATAAGGGGAAAGAGGCTGGCCTATTTATAGTAGTAGTTTTCATAAACCACTTACAACGTACAAGGTATAGATCGAAGTAGATTTTGTAGACCACTTACAAGGGAAAAAACATGGGTGTTTCCAGGCATGAACGCAGCAAGTTCTTGGAAAATACCCCCTCAATTAATTAACTTTTTATTTACTTTGCACTCTGTTTGGTTTCGTGAAAGGACGAGGTTGAGCTTTGCTTATTGGGTTATTGATTGGTTCACTTTAGGGATCTTTATTCTAGTTGCGGTGGACTTAGTATGTATGTGACAAAGCTTTTGACATGGAAGACTAATTTGACCGTCACATAAAGATTATTGTTTGTTTTCGAATAACATCATATTATTTTCTTGTAAGATGGATTCCTCTTGTTATTTAATCTTTGCAAATAGTTAGATTGAGTACAAAAAATGGTAGATTATGTTGAAGTCCGAATTTTTATTTATTTATTTATGTGAAAATTAAGTAAACTATACGGATTTAATATAGTTTTTAGTACCCAAATACCTTGAAGAGTATATTAGGCAGCAGATGACTGATATGCTCAACTAGTCAAAGAAATAAATAAACAATTTAATTAAAAATGCTTTTCCCTTTCTTCTGTTTTCTTCGATTGGCTGATGACTGATGAGGAGGGTAAGAGACCTGCTTGAGGTTTAGAAATGGTCTAGCTTTCAATGAACTTCCGTGTGAAACGATCACGATACATCACAACGCGAAGTGCTTGTATCCAATTTGCAGTCAGACAAACCCTTTGCTATAGCGGATACCACACTGTTAGCAGCTTTTGTGCCCTTGGTGAGACCTTACCTATGATTGACTTGTTTTGTTTGTATCGTATTTGGTTAAAATGATCACAAATATCACACAATCAGTGATGGAATTTTCATATTATGAGTATAAATTAAGGCACTAAATTTTTATGTACATTACTTATTAATTAAATGCTTCTTTGTACATATTTGTACACAGGATATACAAGAGCTACTACATCAGCTTTTTTTCTTTCTATAATGAATCTGGCATCCCAATGAATTCCAAGTTTAATTCTTCATTCATGGAGCTCATGCACTAATTAGTATGAAGTTATTAACGTCTAATTAATTATTTGTTTTGATCGAGTTTAACTCTTAAATATATAATTAATTGCATTATATATTTAAAGCGAAAGTTTTATGCATGGTCCATTGTAATTTTACTGGCTCAAACAGAATGGTTTCCTGTAAAAGATATTTGTGTGATATCTTATTAAAAAAAAAGTTTAATTGTGTACAAAAATATTTCATCCTTTTGAACAAAAATAGCTTTTAATTCACAAAGCAAATGAAACTAAAAAGTAAAAAAAAAAAACGTAATTTTGTATTGTGTTGAAAATTTCCTGTTAAATTTTATTATAAGCTTAGTTTTAATAAAAGTTTTCAAATATAAATTATTTGATTTTAAAATCACTTTAACAAAAATCAAATTTTATAAAAATAAAGAAAAATTAAAATCCATATGTCGAAAACCATAATGTTCCTTCTTACTATATTGAATTTGATATGATGGACAATATACTGGTCGTGACTCGTGTCACTTGACTAGTAAGAAGTATATGAAATCTAAAGAAGAAAACAAAAGAAAAATATTAAGAATGAAAAAGATTGACTTGTGACATATATGGTTAAATTTAAGAGCTCCAATTATAAGTACTACTATTTTAAATCACTGACTTACTTATTAGGATAGTTGGTGTGGTGAGTTTTTCTGGAGACGCCAGCCTGTCCAGCTTCTTTCCTTATCAACAAATTTGAGTGTTTTTGCTAACCAGGAAAAAAAAATTGTATACAACTATTGTAGAGAAAAATAAGAAAAAGCTAAACGGTTTGAAACCACTAGACAGTAAGCAACAAAATCTAATCAATTGACATCTATCTTCGTTTGCTAGACCACGTCATAAAGTAATAGAAAATCATAGTTACTTGGCATGTTGAGGAGAAATTATTAGACGTCCATCCATAAACTTCGGTCTTTCATATCTGAATGTTCCTGTTAAAATAAAAATTTGTTATCTAACGGTTCGATACAGTAGGAGACGATAGAAACTCACATAGGAAAAAATTATTAAATAAGATTTAATAGAGTGAGATATTGATTGACAGACGATGTGTTTTAAGACAGAGTGAAGAAAAACATAAACTTGATGGAGGGTTAAACTTATTAATATGTCAATGTTCTGTTCGTTTCCTTTTTTAGTTTTTTTCCTTTTTATTTCTTCCCTCTTCCTTTCACATTTCTTTTATTTTAACTTATTTTTCTTTTTTTTTTTCTCATATCTCTTTCTCTTTCTTTGTCTTATATATGATCTATCATTGAATTCATCTATCATCGATCCCAATTAACTTGGGTTAAAGGTATTATTGATGTTGATAATTAAGAAAAGATTACAATTAACACAACACACTTAATTAAAAGTGAGGTTAATTTTTAATTAAAGGACATAGTTATACTTTTTACTTAAAATGTAATCACTCGCTTTAATAAACTAGCGCACTAAATCCCTAGTTCACACTACTCTATTATGGAATATAATGATGAGGAAACTTCGTCTTATGCGCTGCTCTATAACCATTAAGGGAATTTAAATATAAAGTTCATGCTCATCAGATCTCAAACTATATTCAATCATTTCATTTGCAATATAAACTTCATAGGAAATTGTCTCAAAGCGTGACCCGATTAATCATGCTCCTCAAACTTGGTTTGGATCTTTCTTGGTTGTTGTTAGCCTCTTTCTAGTGGGATGAGTGAAATGTTTCTGAAGACTTGTAGTATGTTACAATAAGTTTGCCTCTGGACCTCAAACAGCTGCAGGAAATTACGTTATTATCTACTATAAATGAGAGATTAGGGATATACTATATGAGAGCATGTGTTATACGTACGAAGCATATATATACTAGCTAGCGACAGGGCCCCAACTTAATCGAATCTTGCCAGTACATTGGTATGGAAGAAAGGCCTGCATTTATCGTCTCATTCCTAGCATTATATATAGGACTACTTTGGGCAAGAAATGCATCAGTATTCAGTGGTGAGTCTAGATCCGAGTAAAATTAATGAAGGAATTAGTGCTTGTGCGGTTGTGCCATTTGATAAATGTAACCAAAAGTACAAATCATCCTGGGTACCGTTAAATCTACATATATTAGAATGTCATGTTTTGACCAAGAATTCAATTTATGGACTTAGGGAACAATCCATTAATTCATTGCTAATCCACTTTTAAGCTATCACAGTTAATAACTAAACTAAGATCATATTTAACATGTTATCCATATAAAAAGCATATGGGACAATGGGGGAAAAATTATATGTTTCCTTTGTGTTGTGGGGCAAATTTAAACCTTTCTGATACAAATTGATTCCAACATAAGGCTAGAGATCACGATGATCGTAATTATTGTAAGATTCTAAAAATTTTAAACAACTAATATTGTTGCGTATTCGGCAAGTGTACCGATCGTTCCAAGTAATAATTTGATAAGTAGAGTATCGTATCCACAGGGATTGAGTCACCAAATTTATCACAACTATTATCTTTAAATTGGATGAAGAAGAATTAATAAGATTGAGTTTTAATATTTTGATGTGATGAAATTAAATAATAAAACTAAGAATTAATAAGAATTCAAAAACAATAATATTTAGATTTTTGGGAAATTATGAGAAAGAATTGTAGCCAAGACACACACACTGTTTGATCCCAACTTATCTAATTAGATTGATTGCTACATTCAATTATACTAATTATTCAAATAATGTATTTTTCCGTTAAACTAGTTAAATCCTAATTCCTTAGTGACTTTAACCCTTTAATCCAATCAAAATCCTAATTCCTTAGTGATCTCTCATAAATTAAGCATTAAGAAAATACATATATTCATCTGCAATCATACATCTCTATCCCTAGGTAATGTATCGATTGTTATTCCACATTTGTCAGAAATTAAAGCCCCAATATTTCTATTGTGAACCGTAACCCTCAGAACTTTATCAAAGTGATCAATTTCAATAAAGATATATAATTCATACAGCACAAGGTGAAACAAAACAATTTAGCATAAAAGAATCATAGAATTCAATCCAACATCAAAGAAGTTCACATGAGGTGGTGACCTTAACTACAAAGAAGAGATTTAGCTAGACATTGTCATGTCTAACTTTAATAAAAATAAGGGAATTGAATCAATAATATTAAAATAAGAAGAAGAAGAATTAACCCTTTCAATCTTGAATATTAATCTTCTTGCCTTAATGTAAATCCCTCCAAGATATCTTTTCTTGCTCTTGTTCTCCCTTCCTCAATATGTAGCAGTTCAGAGTTTTGTATAAGTATCTCTGTCTCTGTGTCTGTCTCTGTGTGTCAGTGTGGCCTCCTAAGTCCCTATTTATAATTAGGGTGTGAAAATCTTCTCTTATCTTTTATCAAAATCTTCTATTATCTTTGTGAAATCTTTAATCAAAATCTTCTCTTATCTTCTATCTTTGTGAAATCTTTAATCAAAATCTTGAAATCCAGATACTTCTTCATGTTGCTTTATTTTCTTGGTTTCCTGTTATAAAAATTCAAAGAATAAGTGATAAAGATAAAATAATGAAAATTTTCACTTATATTAGCATGTATTTCTCAATTATTATTAATTTCTTGATTTTTTTAGCTTGAAAAACATTATATGCTAGAAGCATATCAAATATAAATATTAAAAAATAAATGATGAATAGAATTCTATGGTGTACATTATGATTTGGTGGGAGTTCCTTAAATATATTCTATATAGCCTTCTTGGCACGATGGTTCCAGCTAGCTAGCCGACAGAAAGTTAGACATCAATATTATCTTAATTGTACTACCTTTCTTCAAAACTATATTTTAAGACTTAAGGAATGTAAAGAATACACATGACGAGAGCTATGTTTAAGTTATATGATTAGGAGTTGAAATATAATGAAGAATCATTATCCTAACTAGTTATTACTATTTGATGACGAGCATATTTGACCCAGCTAGCTCTTAATTTATCCTCACTATAACTCAGATAATCATATAGTCCGTTAAAACACCACCCACAGATTTTGCAAAAGCAACCATTATTTTTTTTTCAACACTACCGCTCTTTTACATATATTTTGCAAAAGCACAAGTGCACAACTGTTTATCCAGATTAGCCAAATCCCCCCAAGTCCATGCCGGCATGAGGCTGGTTACTAATTAACTAAGAGCGTGTTTATCAAACATAATAATGTCATGAAGTAAAAGTGACTTTTTTCAACAATTCAATAGATCGAATTATATTAAATGGGATATTCTTTCTTCAATTCCTTTTTTTTTTTAATTGTACTATGTATTTTTAAATTTACTATAGTGCATATGAAATGATACATAAAAGTCACAAAGAACATTAAGAATTAATCTTGATAGATTGTACTAGAAAAAATCTAGCAAGAAAATATTTTTTAGATAAGTTCTATAGAAAACTATCTAAAATTATCATTCCAATATTATAAATTATAAAAATGTCATCATCGCATATATTACATCAACTTTTTATAAACGAATATAGATTTCTTATGAAAAGATTTTTTTTGTAATAACGTTAAATGATTATTCATCTCAAACCCAACTAATTAGCATAAACGGAAGACCGTGTCTACTATGCAAACTCATTTCTTAGCAAAAGATGGAGAGAATCTTCAACCTAAAACAAATTGTTGGGTTATCAGTTCATTAATTCCTTCTCTGCTAAATTAAATCTACCGCTTGGGAATCCAATCGATCTTTGTAGAAAAATCATGGACTTTGTTAACGGCTAAACACTTTGAAAAGGATCTGATAATATAAATTCCTGAATGTGACAAATTTCTGTAGGCGAGAGAGTTTTGCTCATATAGCCATAATTAAATAGCCGCATAAGATTAATAGTGTTCCCAAAACTTTCTAACTACCAATACTTCTTGAATCGGATTAACTGAAAACAAAAGATTCTTTAAATCTGAATGCAAATCTTCCTTCCGAGAAACTAATTAAACTACTCCGTGTTAAAGACCAAGTATAGTATAAAATTATCGTCATGTTCAAAATAAAATTAATTGTTTAATTTCTTATAATAAGCCAACTAACATAAAGGAATACAAGAGGTACTCCATCATATTTACAACCAAATAATGCAACTCTTCTAATAACAACATATATATATATATATATATATATAGCTTAATGGAATCACAAGACTATTGCATAATAAAATAAAATAAAAACCTAATTAAGAAGAAAACCAAGTCCAATTAATACCTTATTTTGATTAAATTCAACAGTCTATAAGATCAAAAGACTCATTCTTAAAAGATGTTCTATAAGTAGGTGGCATCAAATTGAATGACAGCATACCATTTCATAAGGCTAACTTATTTCATCTTTTTACCTGGAAAGAGTCACGATAGTACTGCAGAGAATGTTGACCAATAATATTAACTGGTGTGCTATCAAGAAAGAAAAAAAGGAGCTCTATGAATTTGCCCCTTCGTTTTTTAAACACAATTTCATTATTTTAGTACTTTTCTATAATTTTGCCTCAATACATTGTCTTCATTTCAGATTTATGTCCACTTGCTCTCTTATAATAATTTAAAAGAGCTAGCTAGTAGCTAATGCTAGCTAAGGCTAAACGCCAAAATATTTTGACAATCAGCAGCACTCTAAAGTGGAAAATTTTGGCAAATAGTACCAAATTATTGTTAATTTGTCATCTTAATTAATGATGAATAACAATCAACGAAGTTAAATAAAAATATATATATTCTCTGTCACGTAAATTTTAAAACCTACATAATTTGCAGAAGCTGCCCATATTGTCAAATATACCAATTAAGGTCATTGCATACATTCATATATATTATATAATTTGTCCTACATTATTTTGTCTTGTTCATTTTGGCAAATCTAATCTGATAAAGAAAATATATCAACATAGTTTTGTGCTGTTTGGTTTCTGTGGACGGGATATCGGGCTCATTGCTTTTATTCTGAGTCGAAAACATATGATTTAATTTCCTGCCTCTTGCGCACTATGGTGAAGTTGGTAACATTCTGTCATGCACATCATCTTGTGTAATTGATATTCTCCTAACCTTATATGCGAGGACCACGTAATCTGCCAACAATTTTCTTTGAGTGGAAGAGAAAGCCCGTTAACACTTTCAAAATTTAATCACGCTATAATAAAAAGTTTTTCAGTCAATTATGGATATAATGATGATAAAACTTCGTCCTATATTTTCATATTTTGTGTTTTTGTCTATTGATTTGAAATTTGAATAGTTTTCATAAGTCTCAACTCCTTCATATAAATAAAAATTTGAAAGTATAGTCCGATGGCATATCATTACTTAACCTACGATTAATATATTGATCACCCTTTAAATAATACCTGCCCCGTAGTCCATATGATGCAATATGCAAAGATATCCAGTTGCTACTATTTGTTGATCCTTTAAAATATTTCAACTATGCTGCTGTTTCATACATAGTTGTTTAGTTGCTTATTTAGTATTTCATAATTGTCATAAAAAAATTAAAAAGAAAAATAAAATAAACTTTTTCATACACCGTGAACATAAAAAATCATGAGGGCGGCGTTCCTGCTGTCTTGCACTTTGATCAAATTAATTACTATCACATGGAATTGGCAATATTGGGTCTTTTTTACGTGTCATTTGGTCAAACCACTTAGCTGTACTCTCTTTTGTTGCAGATCATTTTAAAATCCATTCAACTCGTAGTTGGAAATTGTCTATTTATTGAACTGGTCTTTTCTTTTGATTCATCAAGGGAAAAAATTCATCATTGTATACACAATTCAAAATAATTAACTTCCTCCGGAACAAATAAACAAATAAAAAAATAAAAATAGAACTCATCAATCATGTTTTCCATGCAAGGACCATTACATGTGGCACTCTCTTTTCCTTTTCCTTTTCATCTTTTTCCTGTTTCTTATTGCCTTGAAGGCTAGTTGCACTTAGCACTTGTACGTGGCACACTATGTAACTCTAATAATTCACCTATGTACAGTAAAGATATATATATGTGTCTACTAACCCATGCTTCGTTGCGCTTCTGATGCATTGGATGTGTCAGGTGAATTAGACCCACTTCTTCTACCATTTCGGTTTTCATCATTCTGTGACTGATCGGATGACATTGGTGTCTTGGGAGATTTAAGTGGATGATGCCTATGACCATTGTGGCGATGATGATGGTGATGTCGGTTATGATGATGACCATTTTCCCTCTTCCTCTCCTTAGGTGTTTCACTCTCTTGTGCGACTTCATTGTATTGTTGTTGTTCAGCTGGAACAGTGTAAACAAAAGGTCCAATTGGAACATCATGAAAGTCCTGAAGTGGCTCGAGAACATTAACCACAGTGCTCATCAAGGGTCTACTCCTTGGCCTGTGGCTAAGGCATTGGTAAGCCAATGCAGCTGCTTTTCTTGCCCCAACCTCAGAATACTGACCCTCAAGTCTTGGATCCATTATTCTGCTAAGTTTCCGGGAATCATTCAAAGCAGACCTGGCCCATTCCACGAGGTTCTGTTCTCTTTGTGGGCGCCCTTTGTCCACTGACCTTCTTCCTGTTAGAAGCTCCAAGAGCACAACTCCAAAACTGTACACATCACTCATTGCTGTCAAGTGTCCTATACGGAAGAAGAAAAAAATGTACACATGTGAGATTTGAGCTAGCAAGGAGTTAAAAATTAAAGTCCAAGTTAACCATGTGTCATTGTTTTTTACTTGATGTGAAATTATTTACCTGTCATGATGTATTCTGGGGCCGCATAGCCTTGTGTGCCCATGACTCTAGTTGAAACGTGTGTGTCATCTCCTTCGGGACCATCTTTGGCCAAGCCAAAATCGGAAAGTTTTGCATTATAATCCTGGAAGAATAATTGAAGAGAGTGACTTAATAATTGATTAATTAAGGAGTGAAATTGTTCAAACGGTGCATTAATTAGAGTATGTAAAAGAAAGTGACTAGTAATTGATTACTCACCGAGTCTAACAAGATGTTTGAAGCTTTGAAATCTCTATAGATGACTGGTTTCTTTGCTTCATGTAGAAAGGCTAGACCCTTTGCAGCTCCAGCAGCAATTTTCATTCTTGTTGACCATGGTAACGATGCTGTATATCCTGAAATTCAGAAAAATAAGCTTAGTCCTTCAACGCTATATGCAAAGTGAAATAATATAATAGTAACAACTAACAAGTGTTCTTAATTGCTATACTATTATAGAAATCTTACTTCTAAATAGTTGATTCTCTAAGCTGCCTCGTGGTAAATACTCATATACCAGAAGCCTGTGTTCTTCTTCACAGCAATATCCAATCAGCTTCACGAGATGTGGATGCCTTAGTTGACCCAGAAACACAACTTCAGTCTGTCGTCAAAAAAACAAAAGGGAAGGTCAGAACTCAGAAGCACTTATTGCGAAAAGGATTATTCCTCATAATTAATCAAGAAAATCATAAGTAATAAATGTAATTAAACCATGTTACCACATTATTAATACTAGTCTATGTTGTTAAAAATAACATTTTTATGACAAAATAAGAATCACTATTATTTTCTTATGAGCAATTGATGACATTTTATGCGATAGGTGAAAAAGCAAAAGGGGTACAAGGACTCACCAACCACTCTTTATGGCCCTGAGAACCGTCCAAGTCCAAAAGCTTGACGGCAACCGGTTGAGCCTCGAGACCAGGCCTAAGCTTGTCATCAATGAAGCCCTTATGCACGGGTCCGAAACCTCCTTCTCCGAGAAAGTTACTCGAAGAGAAACCCTGCGTAATGATCTTGAGCTCCGCGAGTGAAAACACATGCAGGTTAGAACCCACTAGAGAAACGGAGAGATCCTCCGTAAGCGTTGAGCCAGGGAAACTCAAGTCCGTTATAGAGACCCTGTTGGAAGAAGAACCACCCTTTGTAGCCACCACTTTGGTTGGCTTTGGAGAAGGTGACACAGATTCACCTTCATAGCAACTAGAGAAGCTTGATCCCATGTCAATTATCCTTGTGGTGTGAATTATCAAGAATCAAATAAGTCCTATGCTATAAAAATATTTATGTTTCTCTAGGAAGAGAGTTATGTTTGATGAAGGTTTAGAAGTAGATGGGAAAGGAAGAGAGAGGGGTGGTAGAAAATGGATAAAGGGTTGAAGATTTTAAAGGAAGGGGTTAGCATAGATTTCTAATCTTCCACTGATAGGCGTTGCAGCTCCTTTTCTAGCCGTGTTGATTTTCCTCTGCTTTCTTTTTTTATTAGTAATTGTCTAGGTTCTTTAATAAATGGAAATTTTCTACAACTTTGTTTAGATATATATAGCGAGAAAGGTCACGTTGCTGTTTGCCGAGGTGAAAAGACCAAAGATTTGAAGTAGTATACTATAATTATTCATTTGATTGGATTTGACTAATCCCAACCGAGTATCCTAAGTCTAAGGTGGGCCAAGAAAAATGACGCGGCTACCCCTCCTTGACTTTGGAGCATTCTGTGCTGATAAAATTGGAAAAGAACTTCGGCTTCTCTCGTCTTTCGAATGCATTAAGCACCTTCGTGGCTTCGAGAATGCGCCTCTTCTTTTTTGTATAAAGAATGGGCTTTTTCATTTTCTGCACAGAAACAGCTCCAAATATTGCTCTTAATTTCAGAATGATTAATGTGCTTCTCTCTTCAAAACATTTCTTATTTAAATTATCAGACGTTTAAACTACGTTAAGTATTTTCTTCTTCTAAAAATACGTCAATTATTTTTTAATCTAATAAAATAATGTAACATTAGAACACTTCTTAAAAAAATGAAAATTCAATAAATTTCTAAATCTTTATATAAAACTTTAGATAGTAATTATCATTGAACAAGTGTAGTGTATTTCAACATCTGCTACTTTCTTTTCTTATTTTTTTAATTCTAGTAATACATTCTTTATTAGTAATTTTACTAGTAATTTTATTGTTTTTAATAAATTTTAACTAATACTCCTATAAAAAAAAATGTGTTTTTTGATGGACCTTAAGTAGTTTTAGGATGGCTGTGAAATACTTTGGGTCAAAACAATTGAAAGGATAATCTTTAATTTCTCACTCTATAAGGTAAATTCTAAGGTTGGCTGAACATAAAATCCAAATTCTTAAAGCTAGCCTAATAGCACTCATTACTTTTTTTTTTCCTGGATTTTCGTTGACTTTTTTCTTTCTTTAACACAAGTTTTTGTCTGTTCACGTGATATCTGAAACTCTAAATTACAAACGAAACAAGCGCACACAAATAACAAGGACCCTCCATACCTCAGCTGTTTAAGTGTACAGCAAAGGTGTATTTATATATGCATTCCTTTAATCATAAAAAAAAAAAATGCATTATTTTAGGTGATCATCTAGCTAGTCAGAGGGCAATTCGACTGAACAATGTGTGAACACTGACTACATCGTTTGTTTCTTCTCTGTATGTTGTCAGCGCTAATACTTCAGATTAAAGAAAATAGAAAACTCCGTTGATGTTCAACAATTTGTTTCTCTTTGAAAAAATTTCACAGAATATTTATAAACACATCACAGAATAGTGAAAATACATTATAAAGAAGAAAAAAAAGTATAAACTTAAAATGATTTAATATTTTTTACTTGCATCTTCGATTTTTTTAATAAATATTTATTAGCTTAAAAAAATTATAAGTTTTATGAACAAAATATTTTTTAAAAAAAATCTTTAGATAGTGAATTCCTTTATAAAATTGAATCATACCGAATGATATATAATATATTAAGATTAAATGAAACATTTTTAGGGTGATTAAATGAAATATTTGATTCATGATAATTTGGCCAATTTATGAGGGGTGCATATTCTTTGAATGATTTTATGATTGATTGAGTAATTATTAATTACACATATTTTCTCCAAAATTAATTAAAGACTTAAAGCAGTTCAGATACATTAATGATTAATAAAACACAAGTGATTGAAATAATTCTGTTAGCATATACTTAATTAGCCATAATTGTAAGAGTTGACTAACTTAGTACATGCATATGCATATGTAAGAGTTGCGTACTTTTCATGATATTTTTCTTTTGTTAGAAGTTTATTCACATCTCTTCTATTTTAATATACAACTTTTTGTTAGCTTAGACATTAATTTCTACTTTTCACAATTACTTCTATTTGTAATAATGATGAATAAATTTCAATATTTTCTTAAATAATCACTAATTATTTAATTCTTATAATTATAAAAAATCACTTTATTTACAAATTTATCACTTCACGCAAATAAATAATTACCATCCATTTCTAATTAATTTATTATTATAGATAAAAGTCTCAGGTGTAGATTATTCTAATTCTAATAACTTATTTTATTTAAAAATCTATAATTTTCATTCTCAAACAATTTCAAAAGCTCCCCAAACATTCTGGAATTCGTTAAGATTATTAAGATGGTTATCTGTAATAACTTCGCGTCCAATTAATCCATTTAGTTAAATGGTCTTTTAATGATTTAACAGGTTAGAATTAACAAGTATTACCCTGTTTATTCTGTATTTTTGTACTCGTAGAAGTCATTTGCAATTTTAGTCAAATTAGAGCGCACAACCCCGTCCAATCCATTGGTTAGGTTCTGTTTACATGTTACGAGTTTTATTAAACTCGTTAGTTTAATTTTTTTACTGTTTTTCCTTAATCTCAAAAATTAATTTATTCTTTTTAATAAAAGAATTTAAATTATCTCTTTCATAATATTTTCTCTTCCAATTATATCTATCTAATATGTCCAATTTTTGTTTAAAACTCATCATTTATACCACTGGCATCATTATAACAATTGAGAACATCAATCTCATTCTTATCACTTTCATTGTCATCATGACCTTTATTATTTTTATTATTATTATCTTTATCATAATCATTCGAATAATTGTTTTCATTATCACTATAAATATTTATACTACCTTTGTGATCATCATAATTACTAGTATCATTTTCATTAATGTTTATGATAATTGTTGTCTTTGCTTTCATAATTGATATTGTCGTCATTAACAATAATGGTCAATAACAATGATAAAAGTACAATAATATCAATGTTAATAACGATATAAGTGACAATAATAATAACTGATCATATAGGAAAATTGGGAGAAAATATGATGAAAAATAGTTTATTTTTTAATTAAGCAAGATCAATTTAATTTTTGAAATTAAGGTAAAAATAATAAAATTTCTAAACTAACAAGAGTAATAAATAAAAGTAAAATTCCTAAGTCCTAATATATGTATGCATGCACGTATTAACTAAATCCAACTATAAAGAAATCACTTTGCGAAATTGGCTTTTTCATTATCGATTTTTCTTCTTGTGAAAAATAAAATAGTTGTGAAATTGTGAATCCCATTGCCGATTTCTCTCTTGTTTTAATAAATGAGTATTTGGATATATTTTGAGGAATAAGTATTTGGATAATTAATTTTTTTATAATTGTTTTTTTTTTCAGATTTGGAACAAAAGGACAATCGGTGCGTTTATGTGTCAGAAAATCTCAAGCAAGATGAGAGTGTACAGTGTACAGACAGTCCCCATTCACAGAATCACGATGATTGAGTATAAAACCAAGAGTTTTATTTTATATATTGTTTGTATAAAAAAAATATGGTTATTTAATCAGTTTTTTAAAATATAATGAGTAATTATTAAAAGAATAATGATATTTAGTATTATTTTTTTTTAAAATATTCTCTGTTTTGAATGACTTATAATAACTTATATAATAAGTAATTGCTAAAAGAAAAATGGTATTCACCGTATTCAAATTCGTAAAGTTTCGTATTAAAATAGCATTGTTCTTATTTAAAAAATGTCAATCTTTACTTATATAATAACTTATAATTAGAAAATCGTCTATCACATTTAAATTAATTTCTTTTCAAAGATTCTTGACGTTTTTATATTTATTTAGTATTATTATATTATTCACTATATCTCTTTGTATTTATTTTTTTCACAATTTTTTTTCTGTTTTTTACACTTATCTGGCCACCCTGTGACCCTGGGCGTGCGAGACAATCGTTATTCTTTCGAATATCACAGCCGCAATTGAATGAATTTGGTAGAAAGGACAAACGACGCGTTTTTGTTGATCTGAAATTTTGAAGCAAAGCGTGAGAGAGATACTGTACAGTACATGAAAGCAAGGCGCCCGGAAAGGAGGGAATTTTTTTTATTAAACTTCATAGTTAGGATCTTTTAGTCTTTTGTTGGAATCTGAAAGTATTCTTACAAATTTAACTTTTTAATCAATTATAAGATTAATCTTTGATCTATTATTTGGTTATCTTAATTCCAAAAACATGTTTAAAAGTAAAATTAACTTGAAATCATACTTAATTACCCTAAGAAATATGTTTCACAGTTTGAAAGTAAATTTTTGGTTGGAATCTTAACTTAAAGAAAATAAGACTTTAACATTCTTTTGCAAACTGTAATCTAAACATACACCAAATTTTGTTACCAAATTCTTTTGCTAATCTTTTTACTTTTTTTTATAATAAATATCTAATAAGTTTTATATTTTTAAGGGGTATATATATATTTAATTTTTTTCTTTAATGTTTTTTTATAAGGTCAAAGAAATATTTGTAAGAAGATATGACATTATTCTTTCTAAAATTGTTTATGGAATTTTTATAGCATATCTAATGTAAGAACTCAATTTATGTTCTTAATTCTGTTTTAGAACCTGAATCTTTTGTTATTACATATATAGTTTAAGAATAATTACTAATTTTTACTAGACGGACAAAAATAAGATTTTTAACTTATTTTAGTGAATTGCATCTTATCTTCATACTTACACAAAAAACTATTTTGACTTGAATTTTTTTTTCAATAGTTAAGTAATATTGGTCAAAGATGCTTATACAAGCAATTTCTTAAAAAAAATCTATAAAAAAATTGCTTCATTGGTATTCTCAAGTTGATTAACTTTAAAAATTAACATAAAGAACTAGATTAGAGATGCTGTTAAGAATGCCTATAAAAACAGAGAATTTCTCTTAAGAATAAGTTTTTATGTGGTCTCCCTGTTGGAGCAATTGTTAATAGTAAGAAACGGAATTTAATTGTTGTTAAGATTTGTGAGACAATTATAAGATTTATTTTAAGTTCTTAAAGAATATAGAGAGAATATGTACTGTTGTTTTTAAATCTTATTGACATTGTAAATAAGACTTTTTTTTTAAGGATTGTAAATAAGATCCTTAAGAAATGAGTTAAGCAATTTCATAATAATTGTAGCATTCGAGATTTTTTTTTTTATTCGAGATGCTCTCACCAATAATTTATGAGTTATGTTTTTAATGTTACATCTTCTTCTAAACTTTCTTAATATTTTATAAACAAAAAATAAATATATTTAATGTCTTAAAATATAATATATTTTATTTTTTACAATAAAAAGTAAGAATTAATAAAAAAAAGTATTCTAAGAACGTTTAAATTATTGTTTTCTCGGTCCCTTCTACTTGTGAAATAACTAGAAAGAAAAAGATAAAAAAAAAGTGATATATAATAATAAAAAATATAAAATAGAAAGAAAAAATGTGAAGATTTATGAAAAGTAGATGGAAAAATTGAAATTCTTTTGTTTACAAATGCATCATTTAATCGATACGTTTGATTTGTTAAAAGCATAAAAAATATTTAATACATATTAAAATTTTAAAATAACTCTAAAATCAGAATAAAAAAAGAAGGAAAATTTAAAATATGAGGTACAACTTATTTCATACAAAAAAAGATAACGTGCTCAAACATAACCATTACTTTAGTAGAAAAAAATACCCATTATTATTTTTGTGACTTGAGCATTGATTCCGTTGGATCTTTCGATGCGTTCTTGCGCGTGCTTACCTGTAATACACTGTGGATTTGATTTGATTTAATTTGATAAAATGAAAAGTAAACGAACTGGGTCGTGTCGACTCAACGTACTCCATGCAATGGGAACGCGCGCGAATGCTCAATATTGGAGTTGTCTTTCTTGGACCACATCCTAATTACTCCTAGCAAAATTAAAAACTCGCTGACACCAAAATTATGGATTAGTTTAGTGCCCAATTTCTATGACTAATTCATCATTCAATGCAATTGACTATTTTAAAATGGTCCATATGCTAGGCCTCCTCCTGGCTCCGGGTGTTACTTATGAGATTTTAATAGTAATTAATTAATTAATTTTTCTATGTAGTAATTTGGCCAGTGCTGGCTGGTGGTGGGGGAAGAAGAGAGGCCCCTCTTGGCAAAATGGGATCCACCAACATTATGGTCAATCCAATCTGGTGAACTCTAATTGGAAGTGAACCAAATATAGGGAAGGGTTGCTGCAGAAAAAATTAAAGTGGACACGGTTGAGGACTTAATTACTTATTAGTAATTACTTTGGTTATAACATATGAATCATATTGAAAATGCATGGAGGCGTTGCTATGATGATGACAGACCTAAGGAGGGATCACGTCAGACGGCAAGCAACATTGTCAACAATAATGGAGTAGCTAGTAATCATGTAGTATGAAACTATGAAAGAAAGAGAGACTCTAGCTAGCTACCAAAAGAGGGACTCTCAGTATACAGGACTTGAAGTGAAACCTTTCTAATAATTTTTTTCTTCAAACACATCAATCTTAAAATTGAACAAAGAACTTAAACCCTTTTCACTTAAGTCTCTGACCAATAATAAATGTTGGTAACGTAATTTCTTTAAGTATATAATATAATTTTGAGCTTGATTAATTTCTTTTCGATAGCTTTAGCTTGATGTTGGAATTTATGTGGATAATAGTGCATGAATTTATTGGTCATTATCACATCACCTTTGTAGAGCTTTATGTATTATAATTATTTTAAGGGGATGCAATTAGCGAGGAACCTCGGCTACATGAGATTAATAAGCTATTTAGAGAGGGTGTGAAGTTTTAAGTGTAATTAAATTTTGGATTAAAAAATTATTCATAATTGATCCAAATTAAAATAGTGAAATTTGTGGAGTTGTAAAAATATATCTTGAGGTCACAAAAAAATCAAAAGTCCTAATTATAATAATTAAAAAATCTATATTCAGACTTTATCCATAGTACATCTTTAATAAAATAATTACCAGAAGTTTGTAACTTCAGAATTAGTATAAAAAAATGACAGTATTTGAACCACAAAAACAAAAATGCCTTGTGAATCCAAACTTAGCTAAAACGTTACCATATCACTATGGTCATGCATAATGATTAAACTCCACCTAAATCATAGTAGTAGTTTATACATTTTATTTGGTTACAATGAATTACAATCACACAAGTCGAAAGCACTATACGTAGGTGATGTTTACAGATCCATCACACAAGTCATCATGACAAAAAAACTTAAACATGTTGACTTTTCAGGTAGTCGACAATCGACA